>PVIH01005293.1:34952-126386 GCA_004025045.1 Sigmodon hispidus
CAAACTCCCCGTTCCTGCTTAACCTTTATGGCCCAGTGCAAAGTGCCAAGTCCCTCTTTGGGGAAGTCCCCAGGGTCTTAGGCCAAACCCACCTCCTCCTGCTCCCTTACCCTGTTTGATTCCCCCCATCTCATTTGCATTTGTACCTCTGTCCCCAGCAACTTGGAAGCCAGAAGGAGAAGAGTGGGTAGGCTGCTGGCATGTTGGCAGCTAGGCCCAGAGAGGGAGTGTCTCTGGGGTGCTTGGTAGTGGGAGTAATCACCTTTCTGCCCACCTTAGTGATGTTAAAGTTGATGCTGAAGCTCTGCCCATCACCTTCCACCTGCCACACCCACACCTTGCAGGCTAGGTCACTGGTGCTGGGGTTGATACGCTCCAAGGTGAAGGTGCAGTGCAGATACTGCTGGGTACCATTCCAAATGTGATAAAAAGGGATCTCCTGTGGAGAAGGACAAAGGAGCTGTATCAAGTGTGCCCAGCACCAGACCCTGGTTCTCTGGCTGTGGCGTGGGCCTCACCTGGTAGCTGACCAGGAGCTTGCTCTTCCACAGGGAGCTGGGTACATCATGGATGGAGAGGCGTAGGTTGTGATAACTGTCTTTGAAGTGCAGGACACGAGGCTCTTGGATCAGCTGTCCACCCAGCTGCTTCTCCAGCTGCACCACCTCCTACGGTACCCAGGATGGTCAGCAAGGCCCAAGGGCGGGATTAATCCTCCCTGCTGCCCCCACCACAAGGGTGTGGTCAACTCACAGGGCTGAGTGGGCAAGTACCTTGAGTGCATCGTGGGTGTCATGCAGGCAGTACACACGGATGTTGTACTCGAGGGAAGTGCAGGCCACTGGAGCAAACAGCAGGAGCTTGAGGCGCTTGGTGGCAGCCACACTGAGGGCCTCTCCCACCAGGGCAAAGCGGCCTAGCTGCTCAGTGAAGACATAGCAGGCGCCAGCCTCCAGCTGGCAGTAATAGAGGTGGGAGGGCGACTCCTCGCCAAGGTGTAGCACATCCTGTGGGCGGGGCCTAATGGGTCAGGGGTCCTCACAGCCATCAAGCCACCCTCAGCTCTAAGAAGGGGCCATATAGCTGTTAGAGGCCAAGACCAAAGGAATGGAAGGCCATGCTCACTCTGAGGCCAGGGTTTGGGCTGGGTAGCCTTAGACACTGTTCCCTACTTACCTCCCAGCTGCCTTCACAAGACTGCTTTTTGAGGTGCAGGCTCCAGCTGTCAGGGCTGGGCTCTCCGCAGTGGTCCATGGCAAGGATGACTGGCCGGGTAAGCAGGACTCCTGGAGGCCCACAGCTAACGATAGGACTCAGCAGGGTCTGACAGCCAGCTAGGGGCAACCTCAAGTGGGGAAATGGGGGTGGGGAGGGAAAGGCGTCAGTGGCCAGTCCTAGAGACTGGGGTGAGGTGGGGTGAGGTAACGAGCTTCGGGTGGGGCAGTTAGCTGCAGAGCAGGGTCAGAACAGGCACAGCCGTGCTGGGCACATGTGCAGGGTGTGTATGTGTGCACAGATGTGTGTGCATGTGTGTGTGTCTGTTCCAGGGATTCAGGACAGGAAGCACATGTCCTCCCAGCTGCCCCCTCCCCCCCCAGCAAGGCCCAGGCCCACACCTCACATCTTCTGGTTTGTGCAGTGTGAGGTAGATCTCGTAGATCTTTCCTCGGGGGATCGCATCCGGGGGAATGAGGAGGCTGATTCCTGTAACAGCAAAGGGTCAGGGTGTATTGCTACAGATACCCAGTACCCCATGAACTAGCCAGATCCATTTCCCCCTTTAGTCAGGCTTGTCTGAGGACAGAGGTACTTCAAGGACTACCATACTGTCCCATCACCCACATAGGCACAACTCTGAGTCAGGGGCTTCAAGAACATCTGAGGTAAAACAGCTAGGAAAAATCATTACTAGGCCAGAAGATACCATGTTCCTACCTCCCCTGTTATCCACATGACATTGTCTGGGACCAGCCTTCCTCGTCTTCCAGGCCTGTCTGACAGGCCTTCAATGTGACTCCAGCAGTACCCTGCCTTCCCTGTGCTACATTTGGCAGTTTCTGAACAGTGGTCCTTTGGCCTTGCTCAAGCTCCTCTTCCGTTAGTCCTGCTTCTTCTAAGAACTGGTCACTTCCTGCCACTGTGTCCATCAGCCCAGATGTCCCCCCTTTCCACTGATGTGTCCTGGCTCAGAAGCTTTCAGCGACAGTGTTGGGATGTGTGTGGAGAGAGCGGAGTTTGAGAGCGGGGCCAGCAAGGCCAGGAACCCCCCACGTGAGGAACCTCTCAGTTCATATGGGAAAAGGGGAGACGTTCTGTGACTACAGCTAAAGCAGACAGATGTAGCCCCAGGTGTGTGCTGGGCTGGACTGTCAAGCCAGCCAAGTGCTACAGAAGGATATTAGGGTCTGCAGACATACAGTGATGGCTCCATAGGATCGTGTGGCCTCCTGACATCAGTCGCCAGGTCTGTGCAAGTGCACTCTGTGATGTTCCCCTATCTGTGTCCTGTCATTAAGTAGTAAAGGGGACCTATTGACCATGTGCTTGCAGCTACTGATTCCTTCTCTAGCCCATGCTGCTTCCAGAGCCTGGTGTTGTTAGTGCTGGTGACAATCACACACATCCTGGCTGCTACATCCAGTGAATACGAGCTTAGGGGAGGTGCACATACATTCAGAATTGAATAGTCATGCTGGGCATTCACAAAGCTGACAAGAAAAAGGGGTGCTAGCTCTCAGTCCAGCGAGGAGAGAACCAAGTATATATCAGGAAGGCACGCAGAGGCGAACGGGCAGCCTCCCAGACTTCCAGGGCCATTGAGTACCCACCATCTGTCTGCCTTTTGGTTGGAGCTGACAGGTACTATCTTACCTTGCTGCCCCATGAGGATTTATCATCCCCTCCCTGTTCTGAGGGGTGTGTGAGGCATAGACAGCAATAGCAGATGAGGCGGTTGGAAAGGTAGACGGATCCTTATGAGCAAGGGGTAGGTAGCAGGTTCAGGTACCAAGGCTCTGTAGTAGCTGTCACATACAGAAATGCATGTAGGAGGGAAGAGCACTGCAGCCAGCCAGCAGGGGGAGGTCATGCCAGCCTTGTCATGTGAGCTTTGACGGAGGACAGAGAACCAACCCTAGGAGCTGAGTACGGTGGGACATAATCAACTCTGGATTCATCCAGTGAATGTTTGAGGGCTGGGGGTGAGATAAGGGGTGTGACAGTCTGGGTGTGGGTGGGCAGTAGGAGGAGGCAGGAGCTGTAGGGAAGGGCAAACTGTGCGTGCGTGCGTGCGCGTGCATGTGCATGCGCGCGCGTGTGTGTGTGTGTGTGTGTGTGTGTGTGTGTGTGTGCGTGTGTGTGTGTGTGCATGCGCGTGTGCGTGTGTGTGTGTGTGTGTGTGTGTGTGTGTGTGTGTGTGTGTGTGTGTGTGACTATAGCTGACTAGTGTGAGGGTGAAGGAGAAAGAACAGGGACCAAGGTGACCCCCAGCCAGTTTCTGGCTTAGGCACAGACTGTGCTAACTGTGAGATGGGAAAGCCCGGGAGGAGGTAGCTGTGGAAAAGGGTGGGAGACGATTCTGTTTTAGGCACAAAGACTCTGAGGTGCTGTGAGACATCCAGATGGAGCTGCCCAAGAGGCAGCTGAGTGTAGAGTTCTGAGGCCTGGGAGAACTGGAGGCTGGGATGGGGAGTGGGTGACATCACTTGGAGAGGGAACTCTGAGGAATGCCTACGTTGGAATAGTCAGAGGTGGGCAAGGAGATTGGGGGCACATGGGGCCACCCAAAGAAAGAGAATTTTAGAGTGGGGTGGTCAATCTTATTAGTATTGCAGTGATTTCTTCAAAGATGGCACTGGAGGTCTCAGGGACCCTGTCTGAGGCGTTTCTGTGGAGTGGGGGAAGGGATCCAGGATGCAGTGGGGTTCTCAGGGGTGCTCTGTTGTGTTGTCATTTGTGAGACTCTGGGGTCTGGTGTTTGCCCTACTCCTGAGCCTGGGGCCAAATGCAGAGCCCGCCATAAGTAAGGCTATCTGATAAATGACAGGCAATCCTTTCAAGTCCACAGCAGCAAGGAGACCTTTATCCACAGCTTCCCTGTAGCTCCGGCTGCATTCTTTCTTAAACTACCTGTTTCCCTGCCAGCCAGACTGGCCCTCCACAGAGGCCTATGTACTCAAGAGGAACATCTGGGCTGTTTTGGCCTTCTCCAGGAGGATGAAACTAGTCTTATCTCCTCATTCTCTCTGGGGAGCTCTGGGATCCTACCTGTACTAGGGATCATCAGCCGGCCCCCGAGGAAGTTGAAGGTCCCGTAGGCCATGTTGCTGGTGCCGCGGGGCAGGGAACGAAAGTAGTTTTGGGTGGAGAGGCGGGAGACGAAGTCCTCAGCCTCAGAGGTGGGTGAGCTGTGGTGCAGTGTATGGCGGCCACTACCCAGTGGGCTGAGCAGGTGACCATTGGAGAGCTGGAACTTGGGGCTGGACCCATCCTGCCGGGGACATAGACTGCCCTGGTAGGTAGTGGTGGTAGTACTGAGGTCTGGCTGGATGGTGAGCAGATGGGGATTGTCTGTGGGATAAACACAGACTCAGCTGGTGGCTCAGAGGGATTCTTCCTCAACAGTCCCTTCCTTGGGGACTCAGGCAGGAGAGCAAGGGGAGGGGTCGCCTCACCTGCTTTGTTGGGCTTGATGCTGACAGGCTGGAAGCCTGAGGTGAGGATGGATGAGTCAGCCACATCTGAGTCCAGTCCTTCCTTCTTGCGGCAATAAATGAGGATGAGGACCAGAAGCAGCAAGATGAGGCACACAGCCACAGCAACAAGGCCTATGTAGAGGGCCACATCCTCGGGGCCAGAAGCAGCTGCAAGAGAAAGTATGACCTTGGGAACAGCAGGGTTGCAGGGGCTGTGAAGGAGAGGCCCATGGTTTGTACCCCCAGGAAAATAAGGCCTCAGCACTCCCCGGGCAGTGGACATGAGGCAGGGAGCATGGTATTGGTGTGTGTGCGCTCTAGTCCTGTACCTACCAGCACATTGCTTGGGACTAAACAAGTTGCATTCCTCACTGGCACAAGATTTGGCCTGAGGTTGCCAGGAGAGTGGAGGAGGGGAAGAGCTACTTTCCTGGAGTGAATGGTCTATGCTTGGCTGCTAGGGACAAGGGGCATCCTGGGATACCCAAAGTACCATGCTATAGTTTACATATGCCTGCCTAAGGGTTCATATATTGCAGGCTTGGTCTCAGTATAGCACTGTGAGGGGCAGTGGGACCTTCTAAGATTAGGTGTGAGTACTGCCCTCAGTCCATTGTGGGGGGGTCCATCTCTATGTGTCTGTCTCTCTCTGTATCTGTCCCTTTCTCTCTCTCTGACATGTGATCTCTCTCTTGTATGCAAGATTGGCATGGTATCATCTGCCAGTATCATGCTATTTGGAATCTGAGCCTCTAAAACTAGTAAACCTTTTTTTTTTTTTTTTTTTTTTTTTTTTTTTTTTTTTTTTTTTTTTTTTTTTTTTTTTTTTTTTTTTTTTTTTTTTTTTTTTTTTTTTTTTTTTTTTTTTTTTTTTTTTTTTTTTTTTTTTTTTTTTTGCTATTTCATTATAGTAATGGATAACAGGCAAATACATGGTGGTCAACTTCTCATGTGATTCCAGGTCAGTTTGAGTCTTTATGTATACCACCAGCCCTGGAACTGGGGTGGCATGTGGCGACCAACCACTTGGAGGAAGTTCTATTGATTTTTGGGAGTTTTACATAATGGGAGAAATGTCCATCAGAAAGGAATTGACACAGATAATTAGGTTTTTAATTGAAAGAATAGGGAGGGGTGTAGTCTAGAGAAAAAAATCCAACAGAGATCTTTAATTGTTAGTTATGGCCTTGTAATTAACAGGCCTCATGAGCCCAGCATCCCACAGGACTTACGTGTATGCTTGGGGGATGAGATAATTTCAAGGCTGTGGGAAAGCAGATAGGTGTACGTGAGTCAAGGTTCACATCTGTGCATGTCTCATGAGGAAGGGGGTAAGCAGTGTGAGCATGTGGATGGGTATTAGAGATGAAGGGGACCCCTGGGATCCCAAGCCCTGCAGACACAGTCTAAGGCTGCTTTGACCACAACCTCTAGGGCTAGACAGGGCCAACTCTGACTAACTGAAGTGGAGAAGACTCACTGTGCAGGCAGAGGTCACTGGTACAGTTGCGGGTGTCCAGGTCAGCACCCCGGCACTCCTCACCTCCATTGCGGGGTGCTGGGTCAGAGCATTCACGGCTCCGCCAGTGGGTGCAGTCAAGCCCACAGGCTGACCACTTACTCCAGGAACTCCAGCTCCCGTCCACTGGACAAGAGAGACACAGGCAGAAGGCAAACAGTACAATCAGCTCAGGAGGCTAGCCTGGGCGGCCTGCCTGTGTTGTCCCGCTAGTCATCTGGACCAGGCAGGGCAAGGTAGCCTGGACTTGGGTACAATGCCAGGTCCAAGCTCTCCAATCTATGGGACCTTGAACTGTCCAGCTAGCCTTGATGACACATGCTAATGAGGGAGGCGCAATGATGCCAGGGGCTGCTTGGCTCTCCCCACCCAGGGAGGCTGTCCTGGTCCTGAGGTGGTAAGGGCTCTTAATCACACGATTGCCCTCTGGTCCCAGGCACAGGTGGATTGTGCAGCCCCAGGCTGAGCCTAGATCCGGTCCTCAGATTGCATCTTAGACCCTAAATTGAGCCCAGGCCTGGACACAGACCGAGCCTTGACTCTGACCACACTGCACCCTGATCCCCACCTCAGACTGAGCCTGGCCCTGCGTGGCAGGCGAGTGGGATGGAGCCATGGGGGGGCAGGCTGGTGGGTGCGATGGAGCCAGGCCACGGAGATGGCGTGGTGAGGAACGATGCAGGAGGCGGTGGCCGCTGGTACCTGGGCACAGAGTGGCGCAGGCTGTTTTCTGGACATTCTGCCCCTCACAGAAGGCGCCCCCGTTGAGAGGTGCCGGGTTGGTGCAGCTCCGGCTCCGTTTCTGCCAGCCACGCCCACAGCTGGCGCTGCAGACAGACCACTCAGTCCACGTCGACCACCCACCGTTCACTGGCCAGATAGAGAAGGACTGGGGTCAGGGAGCGGGGGCATCCTCAGACATGCTGGTCCAAGGGATGGGGCAGGAGGGGAAAGGACCTGTGAGCTGGGAGTGAGTGAGTGGGCTGCTGTGCTGGGGGAATGCTGAGGAGGGCCAGGCCTAGGCTGCTGGACCTCAAGGCCTGGCAACACCTTCAGATACTCTACCCTCTTGGCAAGTGTCAGGGCAGCAAGACTGAACTGTAGCTCACAATGCACCTTCACCTGAAACCTCAAAGGGCAAGTCCTGTATGACCGCCCTCTGCCTGCTCTTGAGGGGTCCCAGATTATGTGGCTCCACTTCCCATTCTGGGGCCCAAAAGCACAAGGATGACTTGTCACGTTCCTCTGAGGCTCATCTTGTCTCTTCATCCCTTGCACTGAGCGCCTCACTCACAAGTGGCCAACACCTGTCCCATCCCTTTGCCCAGACATACCTCTGGCCTCTTTTCTAGTCAGGACACTGTGTGGTCCTGCTCCACACCCCTCCATCCTATGAGCCACACACCACTTCTCTGATGGTACCTCAATACCTCTCCTATGACTGGGGAGCCCCAGGACCCACCATAAACAATGACGGCAGCTGAGGCACTGCGCCGACGGGCTACGATGTTCTTGGCCACGCACGTGTAGTTGGCAGTGTCGGCCAGGCGGGCCTGCCGAACCACTAGGCTGTGCTCCCGTGTGATGTACACGTTGGGATCGAGGGAGGGGTCCACAAGGTCCTCATTCCGGAGCCACTCCACCTAGGGGAGAAGCCACGCCACTACATGGCTGGCCCATGCTGGCCTGACCAGGGGACAGAGTGACCACTGGGGAGGTGGTAGCCAGGAGCCAGAGCTTTAGGTGGGATAAGAAGTCTGGGACCCCTGTGCAGCCCCACTCACCTCAGCTGGGGGGATGCCTTCTGGGGGGCGGCAGGGCAGTACAATGCCCTGCTCCAGTGATACTTCCTTGGCCAGTGGCTCCTGCTCAAAGTTCTTGCGCAAATCTGGAGGAAGAAGAGTGTCCATAAGTATTTAGCTTGGCCCCACTGGCTCTTGGCCCTTGGTCCTGCAAGAACCACTCTATATGACACAAAGGGCAGCCAAGTGCCCCAGGGAACACGGGAGAATTTACATCCCCAGGCACTTCCTCCACCCCAGGAAGCCTGCTCCCCATCTAGTGGACTCCTGTATACCACAAGCAAGGCCCTGTACTCACAGGCGATCCGGATGTAGGCCTTCTGGCTTTTGGTGGTCCCCGAGGAGCTCCACGCCACACACTGACACCAGTATTCCTCCAGACCGAACACTTTCTCTACCTGCTGTCTTGATACATTGATACGGACCTCCATGGTTGGCAGCCCTGCTGGGTTCAAGGGCTACACTGAGTCTCCCTGTCCTAGACGGCTGACGCCCTGCACCAGCAACAGCAGGCTGTGAAGCCGTGAGCCCCCCAACCTTGGAGGAAACTGCAGGGTGACTAAAAGGGGTACTGACATATCTCCTGGACATAAGAGTATGGTTTCTAGAACTTCATTTCCTCCCATTTTGTCACTTACTTGAGACCTGATAGAAAATCTCTAAAGTGGTTACTCATGGAGCTTTCAGTTGGCACAGTTTGGCCTCCAGGAGCCCCGGAGAGGAAGGGTGAAGCAAACAGGCCGAGCTCTTTGTAGGTAGAGGAGGCAGGCCAGTCTGCTAACTTCCCTGGAGGGCTAGCAGGTAGATCTGACAGGTGATAATGTAACAGCTATTATCATTACAGCTGCTAGGCAGGATGGAAATAGACTCCTGGGACTCAGGGTTTCCCACATGCCAGGGTGGCATCTCACTCATGATGCTCCCTTTCCTGGAACCCCTCCTACTCTGTGTTCCACAGGGGTGCCCCGCTGTGGATAGAGAAGCAACTGCAGAGAGCACCCATCTGCCACAAGCACCAGGGTGGTCTAGATCCTGTGTGACCAATGTTCAACAGTCACCTGGGGTGGCCGAAGTGTGCTCATCCATCCCTGCAAGGGTAAATGCAAGGACGGGGGACAGAGAGGTGCTTGGAGGAGTCTGAGTGTGCTGGAAGAAAGTCTTCTCCCATCCCACTTAGAACCCCACCTTCTGTAGCATCCAGAGCCAGACAGTGGGTGCTTGGGGGAGGGTCCCTGGTCTCTGACAACCCAGAATAGGGGATGCCGGTCCATCTCCATGCCTCCCCCCACCCCAAGTCTGCAGCCAAAACCACTGTCCCAGGAGTGAGAAAAGACTGTTTGTTTCCAATTTCTCCTCCTCCTGACCCCAATTTCCCTTGGGTCACTGGCTTATCAGAAAGAGAGAGAGAGGCCAGCCGCCAATGTGTTTCCATTGTTAACAGAGAAATTCAATTAGGGTTGCATTGCAGGAGCAGTGAGCCCAGCTGAGCCGGCCAGCCTGGAAGACTGTTTTCCTTCTTTATTTCTCTAACATGTCTCCCTGACCCCTTCCCAGACCCTCCCTCCTCATAGAGTCTCTCCAAGCTACAGCATCAGGGCCCAGATGTTTCTTCCAGGTGTGTGTCTATAGTTGCCTCTGGCTGCAGTGACCATTAGACAAGTTATCTCTGTTCTGGAACTTTCTCTTTCAGGTGTAGGGCTGGGTGGGGCTAAGGACCAAGGTGCCCTTCACAGGGCCTGGGTGCTGGAGAAGAGCCCTAGGTATCAGGTACCTTTCAAGTACCCATAAGTTCGGGGCCTCCAAGACAAAGTCATGGAGGAGCAGGGTCTCTTCTCCTTTCTTCCTGTCTTGGGGTCAGGGATAAACAACCTCCAGAACATTCTGGCCTGGAGTACTGAGTGTCTTCTGGGTGGACAGGCCTGTGGATGGCCTCCCCAGCCTCACCCCAGTCCTCATCTACTCTGCTTGTTCACTACCGCAGGGCAGCTCAGCTTGGGACAACCACACTAAAAGGAAGTACTTCCTCCTGTATTTTCTGTCCTTCAACCCCAACCACATCTTCGGACACACACTTACCCACTATGAGCTCCACGGGCTCTGAGGCTGAGGAGAGGGAACACTAGCCCCTGTCCTACCAACAGGTCATTAGGGAGTCTGGTTTCTGGGAATGGAGTCCAAGTGGGGCATTATTAGTCCCTGACTAATAATGAGGAGGTACCAACCTTGGGGAAAGCAGGGACCCCAGGGTGGCTGGACTAGGGGCGGTGTATGTGTGTGAATACTGATGTGCACATAGGGGAACCCACAGTGGGACTTGCTGAGTGTTTCTGGGAGGTGATGCTGGGCACTCTGAAGCTGAAGGAGGCCCTTCTGATTTTAATAAGCATCGAGTTTATAGTGAATTATGCTCCGCACCAGAGGCCAGTGATCGCTTTTACAGACTCCAGTTTCCCCTGGCCTTCTGGATGGGAAGTGAAGGCAAATGGTGGACATTTGTCTCTCGTGAGGCTCCTTTGCCTCACTAGCCCTTACACATAAATGAACCGGGCTCAGGGCTGCATGGAACGCTAACCCCTGCCACACCTGTGTGACCAGATTAGTTCAGAGTCTGGCAAGTACACTTGCCACGGCCTCTGTGCATAGTTAAGGAAAGCCTTTCCCATGGCTTTAAAGCCCCGTGGTTCATGTCTGAGAGATGATTAACTCAGTGAACTCCGATGTGTTGGCTATTGGAGGCCCAAGGCTTGAAGTTCAAGGCAGAACTTGAACTGGTGGTTATGTGGCCCCACCATTCTGCAGAACTTGAACTGGTGGTTATGTGGCCCCACCATTTTGCTTGTGTGGAAGGACAGCACAGGTGCCAATGGGAGTATAGGCTGGAGACTGTCTGTGTGTGCAGCCAAGGTACAAGGCTGCTCAGTCAGAAAGGGCCTGGGTCCCAGGAAGACTATGCACCTGACACCTTGTGACAGCAGGGAATTTGAGACAAGGAGGAACGAACAGGTCCATGGCAGTGCTCACTAAGATATAAAGCAATACTTCCTATGCAATTACAGGATTTCTCCTCTAACCTGAAAAGGCTGCTTGACTCCAGTTCACAGATGAAAAAAAAAAAATGGTCTGGAGCTGAAGAGGGTGTTTCCTGGAGTTCTCACTCCAGACAATGTGGTTTCTGGAAGTACACTCACAGTCAGCAGGCCACTGACGCCTCTAGTCTTGGGAGGTACTGCTACTATCTAGAACTTTCTTGGGCTATGCTCCTCAGCATCATCCTGCAGGCAGGAGTCAGCAGTCTGAGAGCTGTGGGGGCCGAATCTTTAGTACATAGCGTGGCACAGAGGGTGTGCAGGAGGGTGTGCAATGGACACTCAGGGGTTTGCAGGAAGGAGCAGCAAGCAGAGTTATGGAGACAGTTGGACCAGTGCAGAATGCAGAGCTCAGCCAGGAGTCACTGACCTCGAAAACAGGCCAGAGAGCAGAGTTCCTGGGGCCTCTGCTGGTGGGCTGAGCTGGCACATGGTGGGGGAGGAATCCTGCCTCTGTGAACTCTGGTGGTAGAGGATGGGTGTCCTCTTTGTGGACCAGAAGATCTAACTGGAACTCTCTGGGGGTCCTGAAGAGGTCAGAGTTGAAGCCTTGGTCTTCTCTGTGAGGCAGCCTGCTTTTGAGGACTAGGTCATGCTGTCTGAGTCTGGGACTCTTCAGCTTATATTCACAATAGCAAGTGTCTCCGATTGTTCTCCCAGGCCACAGCCTCAACATCTGCCCTGTGTGATACTCCCAAGGCACAGTTCCGAATATAGTGTTCCTGATACCTGCTTATACCCCAGGCTCTCTTTCCCAACGGACGCCGAGCTATCCTCAGGGGCCATGCTCTGTCTCTTAAGCTATCTCTTTGGTCAGGGAAACACACTCCTACATCCTTCTAATCTTGGACACTACCCCTCTTCTTGAGCTTCTCCCCAGTGGCCACCACCCATTCCTGTTTCCCTTCAACATGGCTGCACTCTGGGTCACCTTTCTGGGCCCTTCCTGGCCTCCCTTTAACATCTGCATAGATTCCGGCACTGCTTAGACAAGCCTGGATGGTGCTGTGGCTCACCCTTACTCTGGTGGCCTGCACATCCCAAATGGGCTATTTTCTGGGGTATGTGCTGTATCCGTCGGCTGAGGTCATGGTGGAGAGAGGTGCAGGACTAACCCAGAAGGCTCTGTGTGTGTTAGGGGCTGTTAGTATTAGTAGTAGTTATGTTGGTATTAGTGTGGCTTCCTCTGTGGCCCTGCTTTTGGGGAATAATAGAAGCCAATCGGGCTTTCTACCCATGCCCCCTTGCCCACCTGTCTCCCAACACTAGGCCTGGAAATGGGGAGAGTCGCTATCCTATAGGAGGGTAGGTACTTCTTAGTTTTGCCTGCTGCTCTTAGAACCTCTCTGTGCCTTTCTTCTTGGGTCTGCTTCTCTTGTTGGCCTCCATACTGCCCGCATGTCACCCATAGCTCTGGTCACATTGCTGTCATCTCAAGTCCCGTAGGTCAGGGGCATTCCTTGGTTCCCTTGTGCCCACTCAGACACTTTCACGGCTGAACCATGACCAGCATGCCTGGCCTTTGATGGGCTATGTCCCTGGTCAGGGGTATTTTCTTCCTCTTCTCTGGCCACTTCTCAGTCTAGCATCATTTAGCCTCCGCTGGGAGCATGCCTGTGAGCCCTCCAGCAGCCTTAATTCTGCTTTCTTCTTTCTGAAGCCACCCCACTGCCTGCCTCTCTTGGGGGACTGTGTCCCCAGCAGAGGGAATGTGGAATAATGCAAACACACTTGAACAAAGAACAGAAAATACATTCTTATCATGTGGAACCCACTTACTTCTATCCCTTTTCTTTGCATGCACCTCTGGACAGTCTGCATCACTCTGTGCATCACTGGGAGACACCAGGGCATTTCAGTGGATGAATGTGTGTGAGGGAGGGTCTTCTCTCTTACTTCCCAAGCTGATGGGCAGGGGTCTCCCAGAGAAGACTTTTGTATAGTCGTAGGGTACCAGGTGTTGGGACTCTGCCTTCCCTGGTGATACAGAAGGCAACAGGTCCTGCTGCCTGCAGGGACTCACACACCCTCTGGGCCAACTGCGACTCTTGTCCCTCAGCTGCTCCCCCCCCTCGTGACCCCACCTAGGACCTCACCACTGCTGCCATCAGTGCTGCGTTCAATTACGTGATCCACCTGGCGCACCCACTCCCCGTTGCACTTGAAGAAGATCTGGGTGGCGGGCACAGCCTTGCAAACCAGCAGCACAGGCTTGTTCTTGACAATGTACACGTCCTCAGGCTCCACCAGGAAGTGAGGAAGGAGGTCTGGGCTGGCAGCAGGCACTGGACTGGCCGCTGTGGCACTCTGCTGGGCACCTGCAGGAGGAAGAGGGGGGGGGTAAACCGAGCCTTCCTTCCTGAGATTGGCGGAAGCAGCTGGCATTGGTGAAAGCCTGGCTTTGGATGGAACCAAGCAAACAAGTGCAGGCTGCACCCCCGGGCACCCTTTCTGAGCTCTGTAAGTGAGCACAAGGGAGGGCCCATCCTTCTGAAGACTGGGTTGGCATAGTGAGGCTAAGGCAGGTGTCAGCGCTCAAGAAGCCTGAGACAGCAATGAAAATCCCATTGTCCACTAGGAGGAGTTTCAGGATTTGGCCCAGCAGGCCCTTGTCCCAGCAGATCTGGGTGAAGGTGGAGGGCCTGGCTCGGATAAGGTGAATGGAGAGGGGCGGAGGAATGTACCCAGGATGTCATTTCGACGGGCAGCAAGGGGGTGCTGGGTGGAGTTACAGTGTGGAGGGTTGGGGAAGGGTGAACAAGGGGCCGGTAAGTGTCAGGGTGGATTCCAGAGGTGTCTTCCTGAAGTTCCGGGACCTGGGACAGTTCCCATTCATTCAAGGAGACCTGAATATGGGTTTCTTTCTAATTTTAACTCAAACCTACCACCATCCCACAAGTCATTTGTTACTAATTACATGGGTAATTGGCTCCAAGGTACTGGTGGAGGTAAAACCCCCAGAGCAGGCTGATATGTCTGTCTACCAGCAGGACACCCAAAGGGGTGGGGGGGCTGCTGTTCACCATGTGGGCCCGCAGGCGGCCTGGCCAGCCCTCTGAGCTGCAGCAATTTCCCACCAACACACAAATTAATAGAGACCTCTAGGCAAAACAGTAGGGGATCTCCCTAGAAGTGCATTCTGCTCCCTGGTACCTGTGACCTCAGGAAGTTAGGTGAAGTCACTGACTTTGAGATGGGGTCACTCTGCGGGCTCACGGGGATTCTGGAGTACCTCGTGTCTGGCTCTGAATGCCTCCTCGGGGCTCAGGACTCCCAGCTGTGGCCCTTGGCCCCTCCTCCAGACCCCGTTCCTTCTTTTAACCCTTCTTTTCCCTACCTCCCTGTCCCTCTGCTGCCAACCGTTCTTTCCTCTGTTTCCAGGGCTCCCTGCATCACTATCTAGAATAAAGGCCGAGTACACAAGCAGGCGGTGAGAATGGAGGTACCCTTCTCAGACCTCCCTCGGTCATGTCTGTGTGGAGGGTTAGGACAGATGGGGAGCATCCAGACCTTTCACTGCCAGATATGAGGCCCCAGAACTGCAACTTCCCCGAGAACTGCAACTCAGACTCTGAACTCAGAGAGAGAGAGGAGAGAGAGAGAGAGAGAGAGAGAGAGAGAGAGAGAGAGAGAGAGAGAGAGAGCTCGCCTGCGTGCGCAAGCGCGAGCTCACACACGTGCATGCTGGGGATTGAACCTAGGGCACAGACCTTGCTAAGAATGCCAAGCTCCACCCACAGCCTTCAAGCTCAGGAATTGCTTAAAGTCTGAGTTTGGTTCACTGGTGCACCTTAGGACTTAGACAGACAGTCTGGGGAGCAAAGGGGAGGGTGTGTGTGTGTGTGTGTGTGTGTGTGTGTGTGTGTGTGCAACTGGGGAGGCTCAGGAGGCACTTTTGGAGTGTGGGTGTAAGATGAGGGCTGGTAGGCATGCTAGCCTCTCAAGACATGAGTCTGGACAAGCCACGGCATCTCAGTCGTCCCCGAGACTGTACACATGAATGGCCAAGCTAGCCCCGAGGCAGGGCCCTGAAAGGAGCCCCCACAGTTCTTCAGGGAAGGCATGGGTCTGCTTCTGCCTCCCCTAACTGGCCGAGGCTCAGCCTCATAGCCAGCACTTGTCTCTGCTCAGAGCTGGATGGGCACAGATCCCCTGCGGGGTGTGAGGCCTGGAGTGGGTGCTCAGGCCTCCCGCCTCTCTATCGATCAGCACAGCAAGCCCTACTCACGTCAGCCGCCCGCTGAACCCAGCACAATCCCTCATGTCTGCATTTAACTGCTAATGAAAAATAAATGTACTGTGACCAATAAGGGACATAGCTCACTTCTCCAGGGCCTCCGTCACGCCACTCTGGTGTGGCCTCCCTCCCACTTCTGGGGTGAGGGTATCTGTCAGGAGGCCCCGGGGGTACCTTCCAGCTGTAGCCTTGTCCTCTATCAAGGACACTTATGGGTGAGTGGTAAATTTGGGCCATATCCTCTAGGGACGACAGGGTGCTGTCTAGCTAGTCAGAGCTGGCTTCTCTCTTGCCGCCCCTGTGGTTGGCATCTGCACACTATCCCTGGCCACATGTCCCTCAGAGTTCTCTCACTTGAACTACACTGCATGTAGCTTGGAAACCTTAGCCTCTTCCCTGCCATGCTGTGGGCCACTACCCTGAACACTTTCTAGATGAACCCTGCCAGCAAGCATGAGGCCCAGCAGTGCACACTCAGACCTAGCTGACCTAGGACCCTGGTATGAAGCGCTTGAGGTCTCTCATTGGTGCAGACCTCCCATCCCCTGCTGCCTCAGCTGTACCTGCTGGTTCTACTTCCACTGTTTACCTGCTTGAAGGAGTGTTTCAAGATGGGGCCCAGGCCCCGGCTGGCATTCCCGAGCATTCCATGCTGGCATCTACCACCCCTCCCATTCAGTTGCAGAAAGGCCTACTCTTAGGTACTGAGCCCCCACCTCCCAGGAAAACTACACATCTTACCCTCACTGTCACAGAGCTTTTACACAGGAGACACGGTCCAAACTTCTGTCCCCCCAGCCACTCCCCCAGGCCTGCTCCTTGCTGTCTGTCCCAAAGCCACTTAGTACACACTCACAGTGCAGACGGGGATGGAGGTCTACTGCCGTCACCCCCAGGGCTGCAGAGACAAACAGGGAAATTGTCAGGGCACGCTGTGACTGCTGGTGGCTCCTGGAGCTGCATGGGAGCGGGCAAGTGCAGGGCTCACTGCAGCATCTGGAAGCCCATTCAGCTTCATTCCCCAGCCGATTCTCCCACTGGACCCACAGGATGAGGCCCAGCAGCCTCTAGAGCTGAGGCTGTGCCGGACTGTGGTCACCAGGGACTGCAAACTGAGTGTGCAGATGGTTTGGCCCTGAAGTGAGAATAGCCCTGCCTCTCTCAGGGGAGCTCATTGCTCACTTTGTCAGAAGCAGGTACTCCTCCTGCCCATGCTGCCCCAACAGGACAGGAACAACACCATAGCAGTCGCCTCCCCCATGTCCTCTTGGGGCTGATGGGCAAGCATGTGTGTGTACATGTAAGTGCAAGTGTGTGTACATGTATGTGCAAGTGTGTGTACAAAGAGGCAGGCTGGCTGTATAAGCATGAAGAGAACTAGATGAAGCCCCGGGTCCAGTGGCAGAAAGAGACAATAGAGTTCTGGGTAAGGGACCTTGCTGCCTCTTCTGTGACCTGAAGTGAGTACTTTTATTTGGCACATGGGAATTGATTGCCTGCTACATCCAGAGGCCATTCCAGGGCCTGGGACAGTGCAGAAGCAGGGTAGCAGCCCTCTCCCAGAGGCCAGGAGGACAGGGGAGGGGTACCTCAGAAAACATGGGGTACCTGGGACTCAGGAGGGGACTTATAAGCAGATCCCCAAATGCCATGGTCAAGCTAAAGAGTGTTTAGGCTTAAAAGGGGATAGTGAGGTCACAGGAGGTAGCTAGCTTGAGGCCAGCATGGCCAGAGGAGGACTGGAGGGGTGGGGGGGGCACCTCAGACCTGCAGAGGAAACAGAAGCCTTTAGGACCCAGAGGAACTTGGGTTTTCACAGCCTGGTCTGTGGGAAGACCCCAGGCCAGGACATTACCTTGTGGGAGGGTCTCAGGAGGGTGTGGATATGTGGTCAGCAGGTGCCTGGCTCACTGAGCCCACCTGAGAAATACCAGGGAAGGAGCCTGATCCTCTGGGCTCTCAGGTTCACATTGTCACTGTGGTTAGTTTAACTGTCAACTTTCCACAATTTAGAAGCTCCTGGGAGAGAGTCTCAATGAGGGATACGGGCTTGTCTAGATAAGGTTGTTTGTGAGGGACTGTCTTGATTACTAACTGGGGCGGGAGGATGAAGGTCACCGTGGGCAGCGCCCTTCCCGCAGCAAGGCACCCTGGACTGTAGGAGAACACAGAAAGCTGGCTGAGCAGGAAGCAGGCATTCGCACGCCTCTGCAAGTGACCGGATGTCACATGACCAGCTGTTCCAAACCCCTTGCTTGCCCACAGTAATGGCCTGGAGCCTGGGACTGGGAGCTGATGGCTCTCATCTCCCCCAGCTGCTTTTGTCTTAATACATTTCTGATCACAGAAGAAATGACATTAGGGCCGTCACCCTCCCGGGCACATATCCCATCCCCTGAGCCTCCTTCCAGGAGACAGGTCACTGGCAGGACTGTGGCTGGTTTGACTGCTTGCTGCCTCTCTTCAGACCATGACTCCTGTGGGCAGGAGCCCAGGTCTGGTTTGGATGGCAGCAAAATGTTTGTTGAATGACTGAATGACCCCAATTCTCCCTAAAAATCAAAAGCTGTGCCCTTCCTTCTTTGTCTATGAGGAGAGCTGGAGAGCGGGCAGGGAAGCCCAGCTGTAGATGCACACAGGGCCCCCACTGCAGGATGCCCCGCTCGGCTCAGGTACACTGGACACATCTCTGTGTGAAGCTGAGCTTCTTAGCTCCTCACTGCTGTGGGAAAGATGAGAGCTTCCTGTGGATCTCAGAGGCCCAGGGTGGGTGTGAACATGCCTTCAAATGTTTTATTTTTAAAAGCACCATGAAAATATGAGGTGTGATTAATCAAGCTATTAATGAAGTTACATTTACTGAGTAAGGCCTTATCCCAGCCAGCAGGGTAGGAGGGGTGGGGGCAGGATGTCACCTGGCCCCCCCCTCCAGCGGCAGCCAGCAGCTCATTCTTTCCCAGCAGAGCCAGCATCCTGACTTCTCCCTCCCACCTGCTCCTTCCAACCTCCCAGTACCCCCAGCTGGGGGGAACAGCTGGGACAGGATGGCCAGCTGCTTCTCTGCCCCCCCAAAAAACATAGACTGGGACTGAATGGGGGGGTGTTCCAGCATCACTTACCCCCCAGCTCTAGGTATTGTGCTCCCCTGCTTTGAGCAGGGATCCTCCAGAGGCTTATCTGTAGAGGGGGCTCTTTGCAGGTCCCTCTGGCCTGGGTGTCCCAGCTCCCCAGGAAACATGGATGCCCAGACAGGCAGAGAGAAATGCGCCAAGAAAGTGTTAACAGCCGGGGCTGGAGAGATGGCTCAGCGGTTAAGAGCACCCTCTGCTCTTCCAGGGGACCCGGGTTCGATTCCCAGCACCCACATGGCAGCTAATCTGTAGTTCCAGTTCCAGGCAAACACCAAGGCAAATAAATAAATAAAGTTGTTTTAAAAAAAAAAAAAAAAAAAAAGAAAGTGTTAACAGCCTTTGGTCCAGGGCTTGAGCTTCCCCTCTGGCCTCACCCTGGGGACTCCCTCTGCATCAGGTGGCATCCTGACAACTTGAAATCCCTCAAGAGCTTTTGCACATCCTGTTCCCGGCTCTGCCTTGGTCCAGCATTCTGGCTGACAGCACCTGTTTTTCTTCCAAGAAAGCCAATGCTCAGCAGGTCACGTGGCTGACCCTACTTCTGCCTGCTCCTTTAATCACTCTGCTGGCTCCTGGTCAGGCAGAACCTCCTCAGCAGAGATGGGAGTCCAAGACCTTGGCTGGGATTAGGCGATAGGTTCAAAGCTCTGGGTGGCCCTGGAGTGGCCCTGTGCCTCCCTCAGTGGAGGGCCAGCCTTGCAAGCCTTGTCTACCAGAGCAAGACCAAACAAAAGGTGAGGTCTGAAGCAGCAGACCCAAGATGGCAGATGGCCAGAAGGGGACAGCTGCTGAGGCCTGGAATTCCACCAGGTCTGAGTTAAAGGCAGGGCTGGGTTCCAGGACACAGGGGCCAGCTGGTGCCTTAGTTGAAGCCACCTGAAGTCAGGACTCTGCTCCACTGATCTACGTGCACATCTGCCCTTTGGTAGCTTCTGCTCCATCTGTAATGCCTGCTCAAACTTTCATCTAGAAGCCTTCCTGACCCCAGACAGCGCTGGCACACTCATCTGAGCCCCCAGACAACAATCATCTTGCCAGTTTTTAGTGTTACTGCCTGGAGAATAGTCACTGAGTGTTTTTACCTCCAGCCCTGTCTCCAGAGCCAGACCAATGTCCGACACATAGCAAGTGCCCAGAGGGTGTTTGTTGACTGAATGCTGAAGTCATGAGCCCAGAGATGAAGGGCAGGGAGCAGACAGCGCAAACTCCCTAAGAGCTGGCTCCGTCCGCTTCCAGTCAATCAGCAAATCAAGCAGTTCACTGGCAAGAGAAGTGGCTTCCTCCCAAAACAGAACTAAGGCCTGGGGAGGCCGTCAGAGGGGTGCAGGGGTCCACGGTGGCCTGCAGACATGCACGGTTGGGATTCCTTAGGGCTTAAGATAGCTTCAAGAGTTATTTCAACTCTCATGTTTTTAAAGTTCTGTAATGGGAAGTTTGACTACAAAAGTCTAATATACAAGGATACATCCATACATTCTGGGGGGAGGGGGACAGAGTGCAATCAGAAGGGCAGGAGATGGAGGTAGCTAGTCCCCGCCCCCTGCAGTCTGCAGGTCCTGGGGCACATGAATAGCTGTGGGGTTCCAGGTGGGAACTCAGAGCTGTGAACTTGTCTGAAAGTGAAGCTGAGGTTCCAGGGGCCCCAGAAATACACCTCAGGATCCTTTGCAATCCCTAGAAATGGAGCAACCCTTGGCACTGCCCACGAACTGCTTCACACAGGCTGGCTGCAGACTCATACAACCCATCTAGGAAAAGATGTGCAGTGGTGACCTCACAGGAGGAGACAGGGTCAGAGCAGTGACCTATTGGCCATCTGTCTCTCCAGCCATGGCTCCCAGCCACACAGAACTCCCTGGGGATAGGTCAGCATCCAGGCTTTGGTGACAATGGTGGTCTCTTCCATCTAGGACCATGCACAAAGAAGTGACAGGCAGGGATAGGCCTGACAGTGTCTCAGATGGTATGGCTGCTCCCGACCTGCTCAGAGACACACTCTGGTTTCCATGGTAATGTGTGCATATAAGTTAAACAGAAGCAGAAGCTACCTTCCCCAGCCTGAAGGAAAGTCACTCTCTTCCCAGTGGGCTCCAGGGCCTTGGACACAAGGACAGTCACAAGCACTGTGAAGGTAAGCAGGCAGACAGACTGCCAAGGAGGAGTCACAATATGGGTATTTCCTCAGCCTGGCTCTGTGGCAGCCACCACCTCCCCGTCCGCTCCCGGTCCTCAGACCCACCAAGCTTAGCCTACCACCGGACCTTTGCATGTGCCCTGCTTTACCTGGAACTTTCTGCGCTCTCTTCCCATGGCAGCCCCTCTCAGACCCTCAGACTTAGCTTGGCTGTCACCTATCCCGGGAGTCCCCACGGCTGCACCAGTCAAGTGCACGGCTAGCCTGGTTCCCAATCCACTCTTCGGGCACCCGTCACAGCCTGAGCCTCCCTGATCTTTCTCTAACGGAGGGACGGCAGCAGCAGCAGCAGCATCCATCCACAACTCACACAGGGCCTGGCAAGGAGGACGCTGTGCTGTGTTCAAGGGTGCCAACGAACAACTCTGACGAGTATCCACCCTTTGAGTGACACGGCTGTCATCACTAGGAGCCTTCAAGCTCGCCAGCAAAGGAGACTTGGGAACTCTGGAGGACAGCGCTATGATGAGGGACAGACCCTACTTAGGACCCCTTGCCCCCACAAAGGGGCCTTGCCTCGGGCCTGAGAAATAGTTAATAAAACGGAGGTCTAAATAAGCATTTGATTAACAAACGATAAAATAGCTATTGTGTCCCTGAATTAAGCTGTAATTGTGGTTGATAATTGGCTGGTTAGAATTTAATAAGCTACAATTAAATAGAATGGAATCTGGGGTAATTATGTGGTCACAGAGCCCAGGGAGAAGGGGGGAGGAGGGAATAAGGAAGGAGGAGGCTTTTCCTGCTTTGACTTTGCCCGTGGCATGCGGCTCTGGGCCTCCTTCTGGTTTGCATGGAGGTGGAGATAGTGATTGGCGTGTGGGCCTGTGTGCAGTGTCCTTCTCCACCCGTCACCTGGCAATGGCGGACCCAGGTCCCTTGTCACTACTCAGTGCACGGCAGCACACGGGCCTTGCCAGGGCAATGGCAGCCTCTGCGGAAGGAGACATAAAGGAATTGCTGGCACAGGTCCCTGCAGGGCGGGAGGCCAGGAGGGTGCTGGGAACATCACAGAGAGGGAGGCAGGCCCCAGAAGGGGAGTCTTCTTGTCTGTCTAGTGAGTACTCAGAGAGGGAGAGCACCCCGTCAAGGTCACACAGCGAGCAGCTCAAGTGTGGATTAGAGGCAGCTCCCCTGGCCTGCAGGCTGGAGGGTGTCTTCCCCAGCAGCACGCTAACCCTCCCTAATTTTCATCTGTGACCTTCACCATATAAACTTACTTACAAGCTAAGAAAGGGTGTCAGGAGTTCCAAGAATGTGGCCAACCCACTGCAGCCAGGTGTGGCCCCTGACAAACACACAGGGCTGATAGATGGCCGCTGCCTATGTGGCTTTTTATCACCCCATCAACGTTTTTACAATGTTGCCGGCAGTTAATTTAATTAAAGACCCCCATCCTGGCTGTGATGGCGTTTCATATCTCACTGGCTTAACAGAGCTCAGCCGGAGCTCGGCCAGAATAGCTCTGGGACTGGGGCAGGACCAAGGCTGAAGACACAAGGTGGGTCACAGTCATCAGCCCTTGGATCCTGTGATGCTGAACCCACTCATAGTCACCACCATGTGATGCCTTCTCATTTCAGCCTCACAAGAACTCTAGGAGGCAGAGACCTATTGTTTTCACGCTACAACTCAGGTGAAAAAAATCATGTCGGGGGGGCGGGGGGGGGGAAGTGAAGCACCAACGACTCCTACCATGCAGGAGTGGCTCACCAGGGCGTGAATGACCTGCTAATCTTGCTGAATACACTGTGTGGAGCACTACCAGCCTCAGACCTTACCCCACTGAGTGGCCTAGTCACCATGGCAGGAAATCCTCCCAGAACCACATCTGCTACGGCCCATCCTCTAACATCCATGGGCCCACTGTGTGCCTGAGCCATGCCCACACCAGCATGATGTGACCACAAGTCTCCAGATAAGCAGTGCTCCATTCTCAGAAGTTAAATTCTTGACCCTGCTCATGGTATAGGACACAGGGAGAAACCAGACCCTATGGCTCCCAGGTCCCGCCACTCAGCACATTCCAAGACAGTGGGGGCTCCTGACCCAGCCTTGCCTTGCCCAGGACTTCCTGTCAGCTGGGTCTCCAGCTTCCAAGGCACCTCAGAGAATCCAGGCCTCTCTGCGCCCCCAGCTCTAGCTCCATGGGCCTTCGAAAGTCTCTCCTGCCTCCCGCTCCACCACTGCCAGGCCGCCCAGGTTACCTCACCTTCTCCCCCAATCTCAGAAATAACACCAGTGCTGTCACCTCATAGGGCCGAGGCTCCTCCAGCCTACATGCCATCTGGTGCAGGCCCAGCCTGTCCTACAGGGTACCCACCCACTGCCAGTAAATTCCCGAGTCATGTGACCTCCTGTGGGCCATCCCTCCAGGGCATGTGAGGCTTGTTCTTGGGTCTTCCATGGGCTGTCAGAGGCCCTGTACTGGCTGCATTTGCATGCCAACTGGACACAAGTCAGAGTAGTCAGAGGAAGGCGCCTCAGTTGAGGAAAGGCCTCCATGAGATCCAGCTGTAAGGCATTTTCTCAATTAGTGATCATGGGGGAGGGCATAGCCCATGGTGGGTGCTGCCATCCCTGGGCTGGTGGTCATGGGTTCTGTAAGAAAGCTGGCTGAGCAAGCCAAAAAGCAGTACCCTCCATGGCTACTGTATCCTGCCTCCAAGTTCCTGCCCTTGTTGAGGTCCTGTCCTGACTTCCTTTGGTGATGAACGACAATGTGGATGTGTACGCCAAATCCTTTCTTCCTCAACTTTTTGGTCATGGTGTTTTGAGGAAGCAGTAAAAACCCTCCGAGGCATACCCAGGGCCCTGCCACCTTTTCCCTGCAGCGTCCCGCTCGGGCTGGAATGTGGAGGCCAATGGCAGCAATCCCCACTCTTTTCTCTCTGGCTCTGTGACCCTGGGCCAAGCCACTTTCCTCCATGTTACAGGGCAGAACTGGATCTGGATGGCCCGGGCCTCGGCAGGAGAGACAGAGGTAGAGGGTGCTGTGCCCACTCCAGGGTCAGCTCAATCCAGCAACTGGCACCACTCTGCAGGCTGGCTAAGAAGCTGGAAAGCCACAGTGGCGTGGAACCTCCCACAGTAAAACCTTGACAACTGATTTAAACACTTGAGACATTGTGTTGGCCAAACAAGCTGGCAGGCCAATGCCTAAGGCCTCTCAACATAGGGCGCAGCAGGGAAAGGGCACACCCTGGATCTTCACCATTCCTCTGCCCAGCTTTCTTTCCAGTGGATGCCCTCAGGCCAGGCAGCACCGAGGACTCATCTGCCAACCACAGGTGCCTGGGGCTTCATTGTAACCAACTGATGCCACCTTTACCTGAAGCCTGAGACACTCACTGTCCCTTATAGAGGCTGAGGGGCCCCAAGGGCTCTGTGATGCTCTCTGTCTGGAGGAAGAGGAAGTGAGCAGCCTGGCCTCTGCCGGCCATCAGTCTGGGCTTCGAACTCTAGCCAAGGAGCAGACGGGTGGCTGCTGCAGACGGTAGAGGAAGTGGAACTGGGGACCCCAGGGAGGAGGGCAGAGGCTCAGGCCTGGCTTCAACCTTCAAACTGGAGAGAGGTGTCTGGACATGGCCATCGCACCCTTGACAATATAGTAATGAGCCCTCACCCCACCTTAATTATCTGCTGTCCAAATAATTACCAGCTTGTTTATTTCACTTAACGGCAGAAGTACTTTTTTCTCCTAATATTGATTTCTATGTTTTCCTGGTGGTTCATTATCTTTCCTACCCCTTTAATAGGCTCCTGAGGTCTGGGATGAAGAACATGGGCTGGAGGAGGCCGTGAGGAGGACCTCAGGAGGAGGGGAGGGGAGGACGTGGGCCAGTCCTTACTGTGTAGCCTGAGGTACGCCACCACCCTCTCTGGATCCTCGCTCCCACCATACCCACTCATCTTGATGCAGTCAGGGTGGAATTTTATTTCTCCCCAAGACAGGTTTTCTCTGTGTAGCCCTGGCTGGCCTGGAACTCACTCTGTAGACCAGGCTGGTCTCAAACTCACAGAGATCTGCTTGCCTCTGCCTCAGTGCTGGGACTAAAGGCGTGTGTGCGCCACCACACCTGGATGGAATGTTTTTAAAGGAAACAAGGAGGAAGAAGGGGCGGCAGAAGCTGATGTTCCTCCCTGTCAGGGGCCTCTATGGGGACAGGCAGGGATGGTCAAGGGAAAGAACAAGGAATCTTGGTGAAGTGAGGTGCTGGTGCCAGATAGGGCCCCCGGGAGGCTGCGGTGGAGGCCTAGCTTTCTCCTGTTCCCCGGGAGATTCAACCCCCAGAAGCCTACCCCTCCCTGGGTCTGTCCCCCATCCTTGGCTTCTGCCTCACCTTGCTTGCCATCACTATGGAAACTGGCGATGCTATGATATCACATGTTGCAGAAGAGCAGCCCATTTCTCTGGTTTGGGGGTGGGGACAGAGCAGGAAAAGGAAGGGTTAGGGCCTCTTTTGGAGAAGATTTAAAACTTTTTAGAAGAGGTCATGTGCTCTTTAATAAATCACTAATAATTGTATGAATATTTAAATTTTAATACAAACCTGAAGTGGGCCTGGTGAGACCCCCCCCCACTCCATGTAGGTATTTATGGCTCTCGGACTGGAATACATAAAAGTTGGCATCCATGTGGTTGAACCACAGTTACACTGCAGCTAAATGGGTAATTGGGAGTGAGAGGCGCTATCTATGGATATAAATTACCTACAGTAAACTGAGGGCATTCACAGAGATTTTATTATCAATTATCTCTTGCTTGTTCCCCTTAAAACAAACTTTAAGTATATTAATGAGAAAATTTACAGGTGTTAATGAAATGGGAGAAGTGTAAAAGGCTGAGCCCCGCCCTCCAGCTTGGCCACCCTGGGGCATTCAGCAGCCCGGTCTCACTGTGTGTGTGAAGCCAAGCCCGGCTCTTCCACCTGTCTCCCTAACCCTGTCCCCAGAGAGTAGTACCAGGAGAGAGGGGTCAGCTTTAGAAACACAACCGTTCTTCCAGCAGTTCCCTGCAGGGCCTGCTATGTGCGGTCAATCAGCTTCAGGAGACTGAGGGCAAGGAGACCGCTCCCCCAATGTGGGCATTGCTGTCAGAGCAGCACAAATGGAGTGCAGCGGGGCTGGGGGGGCTGCTCCCTGAGGAAGCAGGGGCAGAACCTCTGTGTATCTGTGTGTCCACCCTGCTTCTCAGCATGTCTACCCCCACTGGGATGCACTCCAGACACAAGCAGCCACAGGCTGGCTTGCTTCAAGGTCGTCTTGACCTCCTTCTGGTCCAATTCACTGCCCGGCAGCCTTGGCTCCCTCAGGTCCTCAGCACCAGGACTGCTCACTCTCCCTGATGTCCTTGGCTTCTCTTGACACCAAATGTGATGTTAAGTCCTGAGTGGCAGCTTGGAATTGCCATGCAAGGTAAAATCAGGTTGGATCTCTCTGGAGCCCATGCTCTGGTGGAAGACAAACACTGGCCAGATTGGCGGAGTAGTGAGTCTAAGGTTGTAGCCCTTGTCAGCATTGGCTCAGGGACAGTGCTGGCAGCAGCAAATCCCTGGAGAACCTGATCTGGGTGCTCTGGGCAGGTCCCTGCAGCAGGCATTGCCAGACTGTGTAAGATGCCACAGGGGTCTGTGAAGGATGTCCTTCAAGGTCAAAACACCCACGTTGGAGTCTTTGGCTCCCAACCTGTGTCTAGGCCCCTGAGGTGCTTCTGTCTACCACTGAGTCACTGGCCCCACCTGCTAAAGGCACTCTGGGCCTGACTGTTCTCTGAGGGTCCTGGCTCCCTTGCACTCTCTTTGCTCCTGGAGAACAATGGGCTCCACAAGGACTCCGGGCTGTACATTTCTCCTCAGCCACCCTGTGTGACTGACTACCCAGGAATGGGGTTGTGTGATCAGCTTCTCATGAACAAAAGGCATCATCCTGGCTGCAAACCTGTTGGATGTGGCTCTTGTTTATTTTTCTCCTGTCCTTTCCCAGCCACTGAGCCTTTCTCTCCAGCTCAGTTCTGCCTCAGGGCCTTGGTATCTGCCATCCTTCCTGCTAAGCATGTCCCCACACACGTAGCTCCTACACCCAGCACTTCCTCCAGGATCCCGCCCCTCACACGGGCACTTGCTATGCTTCACTGCCCGGATTCTAGTGGGATCTCTCCTGAGGTGCTTTCTCTGCTGTCTGTCTGACTCATTTGCAACATAGCCAGGCAACGCACAGGTCCTCCATCCACGCTGCCAAGGGAAAGATAGCACCACGGTACCCCAGGCTCTGGCTGCAGAGGATTTTAGGGTGCTTTCTGTAACTGACAGGCATGGAATGCAGTACATAGGCCCTGTATGGGCTGTGGGGAGCAGATAGTGCTGGAAGACATGTCAGGCTGGCGACTGCAGAGGCAAGGATGTGACACCTGGTGGCAGTTTCAGTGGTGTCCACGGCACTGGATATGGGGGACAGAGAAGGAACAGGGCCCAGACAAAGGGTGACAGTGTTCCACAGTAGCGGGTGGGAGACTGCCTACCTAGCAGGTCCTAGAAAGAGAATGTGCCTGCGCAGAGCATCCTGGTACAGGTTTGAGGCTAGGTGAGGCTGAGCAGGAAGCAAAGATGAATGTCATTCCCGGCTCAGTCGACTGGGTAGATGGCAGGGCAACCAGGCATAAATAAACAGCATACCATGCACTGTTGAGGGAGGCGAGCAGCAGAGGCACCGGCCTGCTCTGTTGCAGAGCCTGTGTGTGATGGCCTGCCTGCCAAGAGCACAGGTTAGGGAGTCCACCGCTGGCACCCGAGTCTGATGCCAGCAACTCTTGTGGATGGGGCAAGTCACTGGGCCACAGTGCCGTGGGTACCTAACTCCAGCTGGATAGCAGCAAGTGTGTGCCTTCACCTCAGGGGCTGGCTGCGGTCCACTGGCCTCAGGCTCCAGGGTCTAACCAACACACAGGACCAGGCAGCTCCATATAAACACTCTTTTCTGCCTCCTGCTGAGGAAAAACACTCATCCAGCCCGTGTTCCCTTGATCTCTGTACAGCAGTCTGCCAAACTCCCACTGCCCACCCCCTTCTGGAAGCGGTGGGCACCAGTTCAGCTCAGAGCTTCTTCAGTGTTGTTCTAACTGTCTGGAGACCTAAATGTCTCTGAGTGGAAATAAAACACCTTTCTGCTGTCTTGAGTTGGCAAGAGAAGGGCCCAGAAGGGCAGAGCCACACTGCATAGGGCAGGTATAGACCCTCATGACCCGGGGTGGGGCAGGGGGCGCATCCAATGGCTGCCCCTGGTGCCCTTGGGATTCCAGAATCTGTCCTGAGGGTCTCCAGTTCTAGGGCTCAGATCTGTCCTCCGACATGTCAATCACCTTGGATCTGAGTTTAGCTGTGTTTATTTTAAAAGTGCCTTCCCCACCCCATTATTCAGCCTCATGGGCTTACATCTCTCCAGCTTCCACCCCCCCTTCCAGCCTCATGGCCTCCCCCCACCTCCCCACACCCCACCTCCTGCCTCTGTAAACACTCCTCTCCTCTGTGCCTATAATTAGCCCCAAATAGAATAATTCATAACAAACTTTATTTCTTGTGGCATCTTTCTAGCTAATGTGTCACTGAGCGCCTGGCAGCATCAGCAGGAGGGAAGCCAGTCTCCGGGGAGGTGTGGGGGGGAATGACTGAGAACCTTGCCCACCCCCAGCAGACACCCATCCTGTGACACCTGCCTTTTCTAGAATGTTACAGAAACGGGAATATATAGCACGTAGTTTTGTGTCTGGCTTCTCCCACAGTGCCCTGAGCTGTTCTCTAAGCACAGTGAGCTGTGGCTGGGCAGTGGTCCTGATGTGGGTGGATCGTAGAGCATCTGATCGTTCTCTCGGGTTCTTTACAAGCAACCTCTGCCCACCCCAGACCTTTGCTTCTCTGGGAGTGGGGCTGCTAGGTCCCACAGTAGACATGTTGAGTTAGTAAACAACTCTGTCTTTGCCATGTGCTCTGTCGCTCTTTATCATGACATCTCAAACACTTCTCTCAACAGCTTTGGCTCTTGCTGTACCCATTTTGCAGATGAGAAACTACAGCTTGTGCTGGGTCACATGCAGTGGAGCCGGGCAGCCTGGCTTGCGTCTGTGCCCTAAGCTCTCTGCGCTGCTGTTCCTCTGGGTTCAGTCCTGAGTGAGGCGCTCTAGTGCGAGACGGAGCTGTGGCCTGGACGCTAGGGGCCCCAGTCCAGTCCAGTCCCCCAGAGATAGATGTACACATTGTTAGACTCTGCCATGACCCAGTCTGCCACTGGCATCCACAGTCACCTCTGGGCGGAAGGAAGTAAATTAGAGTTGGCACTGGGCGCTTGCTAGACTCCAACATTACAGGCCTAGCTAAAAGAGTCCAAAACTGTTTGTGGTGCTCTCACAGCCGCACAGAGTATGACCAAGTCCTGACACCTCCACTCAGCCAAGCCGTACCTCCACTTTTGGTGAAGGAAGGGATAGAAACAGCCAGCGTGAGGGGTGGAGGTCTCCTCTGCATGGCTGGACAGATGCAGTCCTCTCTGGCTCCCTTGAGCAAAGTGGTCAGGGGCTATGGGGACAGATCTCCCCTTTGGTTCCACTTGCCCCACACAGAGGAGGCTTCTCTGAAGCTGGTCTAGACTCAGCCAAACCTCCCTGCTGAGATTCAGGGAACAGACAAGTGGGAAAGCCAATCTCCCTTGGCCCTGCAGTCAGCTCCTCTAGGAGATGTTCCCCAGACTCCAAACACAGAGGCTCCTCAAAGCGCCCATCGCCAGCCAAACACAAAGCCAGCCAACCCTAGACAGGTCCTTCTGAGGGGAGGAGGGGGTGGGTCACCCCCTTTGGAGCCCAGGAACTTAGAGGGGGAAGTAAGTATGGGTTCATTAGAGAGGCTGTAAGACTGGCTGGAGGGGATGAATGTGCCCTGAGCCCCAATTCACCACCCGGTTCCTGTCTCCACACCCCTCCCTCCGACACCCAGATTCCCCCTTTCCTTAGACTCACAGGCTCCTTCCCACACCCCAGTGACACCGTGGTGCGGTTCTGTGGAAGAAGAGGCAGGAAAACGGAACCCAGCCTTCGCCAAATGCCTCCATCCGTAGACTGGGTTGGCTCCTCTGCTTTCTTGTCACATTCAGATTGACCCCAGGCAGCTTCAGGGCCATGAACTCTACTCCCGGGCCAGGCTCAGCCCAGGCTGCGTGATCTGGGCACTGCACAGTCGTCCACTCCCTGTCTAGAGGCCTCCTTCTTGGGATGCTATTGTATCACCTCACTGAGCCGTGTGACCACCCATCGCCCCAGCCCTGGCATGCATGCCTGTTCTTCCTGTTACCCGCAGACCTTGCTGCTACAAGCTCAGGGTCTCCCAGCTCTCAGTATGTCTTCCTCCGATGCCCTCATGACTGAGCCACCCAGCTTAACCTCCATCTCTCTAGAGGTGTGCTAGATGATCTGGAAGATGCAGCCAGGGTGCAGACAGAACCAAGGAGCCTTCAAAGAGCTGTGGGAGCTGAGGAGGTGGCTGTGCCTCAGGACAAGTATGATGTCGGAGAGACAGAAGCAAAATGACCTTGTATGGAGAGCACAGAGATGTCAGCAGGTGGCGTGGCCGGACACAGCATGTCAGGCAGGGGACAGAGAAGGGGACTTGAGGCCTTTAGCTGCATCCCTGGCCTCCACCTCTCCTCACACAAACAGAAGTTCCATTTTCTCTGAGAGCTCTGCCACTGTTCCATAATTAGCCAAGCGCTTTGGATGAAACCTTGTCTTAAGAGTTCCAGGATGCATCCTGGCTGCCTCTCATCCACTGAGTCTCTTGCCTTGGGAATGACAATTGCCTTGAGTGGACATGGAAGGCAGTGAAGTCCTCGGAGAGGAGAGAGGGACTGAGGGCCAGGACTGCTGCAGCCACCATGTCACCAGACAGAACAGAGGGTGACTGACTGAGCCTGTGGATCAGGCACCCGCCAGTCAGCCATACCCATGGGCTTTTCAGTTACAAGAATCAATAATACCCACTTACTGTTGAAGTCTATTTGAGTTGATTTTTCTGTCATAGTGCAACCAAAAGATTCTTAACTGAGAATCTAGTTTGGCTAGAAAGTAGGAAATATGAGCAAAGAGACAAGCAACGAACCTGGTAAGACAGATCAGAAAGGAACGTGCAGGATAAGTTATTTCTTCAGGCGCTGGGAGGGGGGGGCTCAGCAGGGGAGTGACTTCCTGGCATCTTACACCAGCAGGAGCCCCACCAACCCCTTCTCCTTCCTACCTCATGAGCCTCCTGCAGAGTCAAACACCTGACTCAGGTTTGTTAAGAAAGCATGATAATAGTATTAGTCCATTTTCTGGCTACTGTAACAGACTACCCGAGGCAGGTTAACCTTATAAAGAAAAGAGGTTTACGTAGTTCAGAGTTTTTTTTTTTTTTTTCAATACTGAGACTGAACTCAGGGCTTTGAACTTGCTAGAAAATCATTCTGCCACCATGTTGTACCTCCCCACCTCTTACCCCATGACTGTGGAAGTTGAAAAGCCTCCCTGGTTCAACCTCTAGTGAGAATCTCATGGAAGTTGGCATCTCAGCAGTAGAAGTGTGTCTGGGAACAAGAGGTCAGGTCACCGGATGGAGCCAGGGCACTGGCGAGGGCCAGGCATGCTCTTCTTATGACCTCTCTGTGTGGGAACTAAGGGTCCATAAATACTGCTTTAATCTCATCTAAGAGCAGTCTACAATATACCAGAAACACCTCCCAGGCCCACCTCTTAAAGGGCTCACTACCCCTCCCCTTCACCACTACACAGAACCAAGCCACTGGGGAACACTTGAGCCCTATCCAACCACAGCACCCACCTGGGACAAGATGTGAGCATTTCAATGCTCCACCCACAAAAGGTGCCTCACACTGCACGGCCCTCCTCAGTAACATCCTCATAAAATAGTGTCCGGCACACAGCAGGGGCCCCATGCAACTTTGAAAATGGGTAAGTGAATTCTCCAGAGAGCTTTTAGGGGTTGTGGTGGGGACCCCATAGCAGAGGTCATGGCTGGCAGCGCACATAAACTGGCTTTATGATGTGAGGTGTGGGGAGCTGTCCATGGACTGAACCACTGTCCAGGGCTGGACTACTGTCCATGGTGCTAATGCGCCAGTCCTGGCTAACTTCACAGCCTACTGGCTCTGTGGCTGATTGGAGAGAATGAAAAATGTCTTGGGAACCTGGGTGGAAAAGTAGACGCCATAGCCTTTCCGTCCCTGTTCGCCCCTCTCCCAGAAGACCTTCTGCACAAGCCAGATAGCCTGGCTGAGGCCCAATCAGCCTGCTTCCTCTTCATGTCTGTGTCTCCATGCCCATGCCTAAGCTTTCCAGGGCGGAAGGTTCCCAAAGGGCTCAAACGTCAACCCAGTTCAGCAGCCTGTGCTGGGGACCCTGGAGAAGCAAGCCAGGCAGAGACGGGGCGGCCCTGGGAAGGCAGCTGGGGAGACAGGCTGCAAGCCAACACAGTCCCCAGGGGTCCTGGCAGGTAACTCCAGTCTTTACCTCCTCACGGTGCCTGTGCTGGATGACAGTGTCCAGAAAGAGGGCTGGCTTCCCTGTGGTGGTGAGGGTAAGCGGCTGGCACTGTTAAGATGCAGACATGAATGTGGAGCATCCATGAGTCAGAGCTCAACAGGGGTGCTGGACACCAGTGGGGTGGCTGGGTTCAGCATGGCTGCTTGAGTAGCAATAGGGCTCAGGGTGGAGAGGTGTTTTCGAGCAGAAGTGGGCTGTGAAGAGGAAAGAAGCTATGCCTTGTTGCTGACTTGCATGCAGATGGGGCTAACAGGTGGTCATGGCTGCCCAGGCATTTGGCTGTGGTCCCTGGGGACTTCCTCTATGACATCATCTCTGTGGGGCCGAGGACCCCTCACACTCTAATTTTTCCCGGGAACCATTCCGGTTCTGCAATCCTCAAAATTATCTAAACCCTTCTGGAAGCAATTTATATTTCCAGCCCGTATCACCTCTAGGGGAAATGATTTTCAAAGTTTGTTCCCTGCCGAGTACAGCAGGATTTCCTGTTATTGCTTTTAAACCTACCTTCTCCTGACGGTGGCTGGGAGCCAGGGTGGGGAGGGGCTGCCTCTGCGGCAGCCAGTGAGCCAAGGCCCCTTCTTGCTGATTTTATAGACTGCTCCCATGTTTTCTCAAAGACTCTAAGCAAGTGGGCCGGGATAACTTCATAGGACTCGTGCCCTTTGGATGTAATTCTCTCTCCACAGCCACTTGGCTTTCAGTACCCTTATCACTGCCTGTTTAGTGTCATCGCTGAGATTTCAGTGCCTCCATTCTACAGATGTGCAAACTGAGTTACCACAGCATACAGATCTACTACTGAACACAGATCCTCAGAACCCTGACTGGCATGCCTCTAAGAAACCATAACCACAGTGGGTCATATTGCAAGGTGTGGTCACCCTCAGCCCTGTGTTGAGGGAAGGGGACATGGATGCCTTCTCCAGCCTCCTTCTCATCACATCCATCCCATTGCTGTCCTTCTGGGCTCCAAACTCCCCCTACCTAGACAGCTTCCATGCCATGGCCCCAATCCAAACTCAGTGTCATCTTCTGCCCTGCCTAGGGCTTTTCAAGTTAAGACCTTGCCTGATGTTACCCTTCATCAGCCCAGCATCTTACCACCACTCAAAAGAGTTGAGATTTAACTACAAACTCCATAGTTTTACATGCACAAACTCCTCCAGACCTTTTATTTAAATGTAGAAAGAAACAAAGAAAAAAGATGAGCTTCGATTCCGCCCCAAAGCATATCTCCCACTGTGCAGCCCTCATGACTTATTTTTCTTTCTTTTGTCAGATATTTATTGATAAGAAAACAGTTGCTTCAAATTCCAGATGAATCCATTTCTAAGACTTTTTTATACGGGCGCCTCCATGCTCCTTGCGCTCCTGCTCAGGCGTACATGCAGTTACAATCATCCCGCCACCCTCTCCTCCCCGCTCAGTCACACCTGCACACAGGGAAGAGTTCAGAGATGTCTTCAGCAGAGCTCAGTGATCTCATGTTTGACAGGAAGTGAGGGGACAGAGCCAGGCAGGAAATGCCAGCACAGGGGAGAGATGCATGAGAGGCTGCGGAGCATCTGCAGCAACTGGGAAAGGATCCGGACTCTCCTGAAATTTGGACCTCAGTGGCTGGAGAATCCTGGATGAGGGCTACTTCTGGACACCTGTAGGGGCCCAGTGGCCCCCACCCAAGAGCACTCGTAGGGGACTTGCACACTGTACTGGCCAGTGGCCACTGTTGATGGGGTGGGGGGGCTGACAGGACTGGCAGGAGGCCCTGAGCCCCCTGGGAGGGCTGCAGCAAAGTCACCTTCACCCATGGGCGCATCCATCCCCAGTGCTCAGGGCCAATGTCCACATCTAGGTGTAAGAGCCAGCGAGCCCTTATCCTCAGGCTCAAGTGGCATGTGAGAATACTTGCCCTCCCAAGCAAGTCACTGTCCTTGGCAGTGCTACCCACAGTGTGAGGGACTTTGCCTGCAGTACCTGGAATCTCTGAATACTTCCGCGAGATGCCGTGGCCCCTGGAAGTCCCAAAGAGATGGCGACTCCCAGCCATGTCATGCAACTGCCATAGAGGGTCTACGCACTACTCTCCCCTCGCGCCTTTGACCTGCCTTTTGCCTCCTGAATTGGCTCGTGCTTCTCCTTCTCACTGGTGTAAGGTAGGCCAGGCCTGACAGCAGCTCGGCCTGGACACTGAGGCTGCTCCCCGGGGAGCCGTAACAACAAACACAGAGCTCCACAGAGATCTGGAAGGGAGACAGACACTGGCCAATTGAATTGTAATCAGAGACTCCATCTCCCGGCACTTGGGGACAGCTTCTCTCAGAGGCCGCCTTGGATGGGCTCACAGGAACAGGGATGGGGGGGGGTGTAGGGATTAGCAGGGGACTGAAGGGGAGGCCTTATTTACCTAGCCCACCAAGACTGTCCTGAGCAAACTCTCTGTGCTATTGCTTGTGGTTCTGACATCAGGTTTCTCTGGATCCTTTTCCTCCTCTCCTGGCAATTTTCTTCCTTTGGGTCCACAGAGGAGACTCAATAGAAAGATCTTTCAATGAATGACCCCTCCTCGGCCTGGGGAATATATTAGAGGCTGAAGTGACGGCCAAAAACGGGACAGTAATCCAGGCAAGACAGGGAGATGAATCAGGCAGGCTGGAGCACTAATGCCACCCATGCATCACAGCAGGGTCCGGGAGCAGAGAGCTACCTCTCAGCCACAGACAGGACAGTGAAAGAGGAGAGGAGAGGGGACCCTGTCTAGGTCCTTTGTTCTCCTCTGCAAGGCTGACGGCTGAATCTGACGGCGTGTAATTATTTCATTGCTTCATGTGCTCACTGGTGTGTTTCCTGTCCCCTGCCCTTGAGTATCAGCTCCATGAGGGCACACATGCAGCATTGCTGGGTATCCCAGCAGCCCTGGCATATGGCTCAGAGCCCAGAGCAGACAGCAGCCCTTGACAAGCACTTGTTGAAAACATGAGGTGATGCATGAAAGAACACTGGACAGGTGAGTAAACTGATAAGCAGAGCAAGGCTACAGCCTGTACACACCCCAGATTGTCTGGAGAGGAAGCTAGCCCTGAGGATGCTCAGGGAAACTCCACCTGGTCCCACACAGCTGTCCCTCCTTACTTTAGTGCCTTAGCCAGGACCACTGTTCTGGACGCCAGACTGGCCACTGCACTGGCCAGGGGACTTAAAAAGGTGCGTCCTGAGAGAGGTGTCAGCCTGACCCAGGCCCTTGATGCCTCCCTTCCCCAGGGTGAGCAAACCCTGCTCTCCATCCTGGTTGGTGCCTTTTCTCCTTCCTCCACCAGCTGTTCACTGTGCTGTTTCTAAAGAACAAATCTGATCACGGTGTTTTCCTGATTTCAAGTCTTCAACAGCCCCATCATCTCTAGAAAGGACAAAACTCCTTGGTATGGAGGTAACGGACCTGTATAACATGGACCCTACAGATCTTCACAGCCTCAAATCACACACCAGTACCATGACTTGAGAGTGGATAGACACTGAGTTCATTTTACAAGTGAGGAAAAGTGGCGTCCAATCAAACAGTTAAGTGTTGAACTCCAGGTTAAACAGTAAGAATAGAAATTGTGGTAGAAGCCAGGTAGGTGGTGGCCTCGATGGCAAACACCTTTGATCCAAGTACAGAAGGCAGAGGCAGATGGATCTTTGTGAGTTCTAGGCCAGCCTGGTCTACAGAGTAGCAGCTCCAGAATAGTCAGAAATACACAGTAAAGCCCTGTCTTGAAACACCCCCCCCCAAATTATGATTAGAGCAAAAAACGGAGCCAAGTATGCCCACACAGCTTCCCAGGAGAAGGGAGGAACTCCTGAGCCCCAGAGCCCAAGGCCACCTAGCAACACAGCAAAACATGAGCCCCCAAATCAACGAAACCAAGTGGACACGCATGAATTCCCTTCCTGATGCTGTCCTAAGCAACTCACAATAGTGTCCAGTTAGTCCAGACACCGGGCTGTTAGCCTGACCTTCTCTGGGTCTGTCTTCATATCTGAAAGACGAGACTCACACTCAGCCCTCCTCAAAGCTCCACCGTGAGCCTTCAGAGAAGAACTGTGTGAACATGCTCAGGGCTAAACTGTCAGCTGAGTCAGAGTACAGATGCAGAGGCCTCTGGGGAGATGGTGTGTCCTGATGAGGGACTGAAAGCCTCAGCTAAGAAGTTAATCACTGCCCAGGATCGTGAAGGAACAAATGGGGAGGGTAAGCTGGGAGGGATGGAAGGATTTCCAGGAAGGACCCCTTATGTGCAGTACAGAAGGGATCCAATACGGAGCCAGGACATCAGCCAGGTATGACGGAGGGGTGTGTATGACACAGCAGGGTGGTGGGAAGCAGGCCTGCAGAGGGAAAGGTCTGTATCCCAGCCAGCACTTCTTCCATTCAGTAGCAAGAGGTGCCAACCCAACAGTTGCCCCTTAAAAGGCTGCTAGACCCTGTGCACCCGCTGGCTGGCACTTGGCTGTCCTGGGAGAAAGCAAGCGCCCCCACCATGTTAGACAGACAGGTGATGAGCAGAAGGGGTGCCTGGCACAGGGATGGAGACATGGGGTTTAGGGATTCCACAGCAGTTGACTGAAGTTGCCAGCTGCAGCCACATAAATCGTGCCCTAGCCCAGGCTGGCGTCCATTAACATGAAAGATTCCATCGCACTTTACAACCTCCCTGTCTTGTACGGCGACAGCAGGTAATTAAAACAATAATTGTTTTCTGATGTTGCTTCTGCTGAACGGTAAAGCTTCCAGTTATTTTCTTTTCACTGGGGTGGGGGTGGGGGAGTGGGGTCTGACCCAGGGAGTGGGGGCAGGGCCACAGGAGTTTGGGAAGTCGATTTTGCAGACAGCCTTCCGTATGGCTGTCGTGAAAAGGCCTGAAAAGAGGATCTTGGTTCTGGCTCAACGTATCACACACACACATACATGCATATACACACACTACGCAGACACACACACACAGAGCCACACAGCTTGGAAGCCCCAGGAAAGAGGAGACGATTCCAACCAAGAAGGCTATCAACAATGGACCTGAGGAGACAGTCTGCCCAAAGCTCTGGACTCTTCACAGCTTTACAGTGACTCTTGGTACCCAGAGAGGGAGGCACAGAGCACCTTGGAGTGGGAGGGGGAGGGGAAGGGGGAGGGCCTGAGTGCAGGACCATTAACACATCTGCTTCCCACAGATGCATCCGGGATCCACCCCCCAACACACACACATGATCACGATGCCCTCAGAAACCTAAGCTTCTGTGGAGGGAGACATAAGGTAAAGGAGTAAAATTCAACAAGAAAGCCTACCCCACTGCTGGTAATGCCATGAAGAAACTGAGGCAGAGAGAGAATGATGGGATGCTGGGTGACACTCGGGCTGGGGAGGTATATTTCTGCATGACACAGAAAAACCAGAAGAAGATGGAGGAAGAAGCTTCTGGCCCTGGGTCTGGGGATGCGTTCTCAGACTCCACCATCCACCCCATCACCCTGATCCCTCCTACTTGCTTCCCCACATTCAGTGCCAAGCCCAGGAAGCTTTGGAAGAAGGGTGCAGTGGTGACTGCTTACACAGGCAACATGAATGACATCTTAGTTGGGGGCTCCCTCACCTTGGCCCCACTGCCCAGGAGGCCTACAACATGTCTCCCCAATGCTTAAAACAAATAGTTCTTAATCACTAAAAAAAAATGAAATGATTTCCTGTGAAAATGTTAATGTATTCAAGATCACAACCATGTACCATGTCTGACAAATTAGTGCCAGCCCGTAGCATTGTTGGTAGCTACATTTATCCTGGTGATGAGACACATACATATGCGTGTGTGAGCGTGCACACACACATGCACAGAGCAGTGGAGAGGAGAGGGCAGCTTTTGGCTGGGGAAGTGCAGAGGCTGGGGAGAACCAGAAGGCGGGTCACCCTAACCCCACAGTCTTAGCTGCCCCCACTGCCCTTGTATGCCCATCCTGGATCATAAAGATCACACCAGGCAGGGCTGGCTGGCCTTGCAGGCAGGCCACCCAAAGACTCAGGGACCAACAGAAGAGTGCACTGTGAGATGAGAAAACAATTTTACATGAATTCAATGTTTCAGAGATAGGCATCAGGATGTCAAGAAACGGGAAGACCATTTGTTGCCCGTGGGAATATAAAACGGTACAGGAGCCAAGCAAACAGGTGTTCTTCCTGAGTGTTCAGTGCACGAGTCACCTAACCAGCAACTCAGGACCATGCCCAAAGGACTGGAGGGCAGGCATGAAGCAAATATCAGTACAGGCAGCATGGCTTACAATAGCCAGAGGTGGGAGCAAGTAATAGGTGGATTTAAATAGGCACTTCAGCCTTTGGGGCCAGAGATCGGGAAGCTGGTTGCTTACTTTAGACCTCTGGATGATTTTCTTTCAAGACTAGTGTATAGAAAAGTGAAGTTGTGGCCTCAGAACAGAGAATTAATGAAAATCACAAGAGAAAGACGATGCTCATGGAGGCATGGGGAGAAAGGGCTTCCCTCACTTGGGACACTTGGTTCTCAGTTCGTGTACTCTTCAGTATGATATCTCTCAGGATACAAATGCTCAGGGTCTTCTCCCCCACCTTTCCAGTCCCCTTGCTCAGCGCGTTTCTTTCTCTCATGACCGAGAACTGACCTCTGCTTCCTCCTCTCCCCTTGCCCCTGGCAGCTGCATTACCCAGCATTCTCTGGGGGAAATATTCCAGTGACAGCTGTCTCTGCAGAGTCCTGGCTGGGTGAGGAGCACTCTGTCCCCACCACTCTCTGGACCTCTTTCTTAGCCCTCCCTGCCTACCTGGTTTTCTGTTTTTGCAGGAATTCCCAATTTTTTGGGAATTTTACTAAGGCAGGAATGCATAGGTGTAGTAATATATAGTATATTTGATAACATTTGTCTGGAATATCAGAGCACAGAATCACCCACAGCCAAACCATGAAGGTCAGGAAGTAGTGACCCATACCTTTAATTTTATCACTATAGAGACAAAAATCAGTCTGGATCTTTGTAAGTTCAGGCCTAACAGCCAGGCAGTAGTAGCTCACACCTTTAATCCTAGCTCTAGCAGAAATTGAACCAGGATGTAAAACAGCTGAGCAGGGAAAGAAATATAAGGCAAGAGAAAGAGAAAATTCTTTCATTCTGTCTGAGTGGCCAGTTGGGCTGAAGATCCTGGAAGACAGCACCTACCCTGTTGAGCCTGAGAAGTTGGCTGGGTGAGAATTGACTGTGGTTTGTTTCTCTATCTCTGGCATTCCATGTTTTCCAGGTTTCTATTATAATACTAACTAGAATTTGTGTTATACACAGGTGCTCCAGGCTACCCAGATTTTATTTTTTTATGACTTGTAGTTCATTCTCTCTCCCATGCATAAAGTGTTCTGTGTAACCTGTGTTCCATTTGGTACAAATTGCTCACCAGACTGTGGTATCAGGAAGCAAAACTTTGTTTCTTTAAAGGCAGTCGGGCCAGCGAGCTGTCTCACTGAGCAAAGCCTGCCCTGAAAGCCTGACTAGAACACAGGAGTCATTAGCTGTCAGCAGGGATGAAGATGCGGCAGTGGGGTGGCCTCTATGTTGTGTCACAGAGGTCACAGGAGCACAGTCCCATTTACATGACACACCTACAATGGGCAGGCCCAGACACTTAAGGCACGGTAATGTTTGTCAGGGCCTGGAAACATGGACGAATAAGGAGTGGATAACAAATGGGATCCTGTTGGGAATAATGAAAATTCATTTAATAGAAGCAATAGGCATACACATACCAAGTGTCATCTGGCTGTGTACTTTAAAATGAATTTTGAGGGGCTGGAGAGATGGCTCAGAGGTTAAGAGCACCGTCTGCTCTTCCAGAGGACCCGGGTTCGACTCCCAGCACCCACATGGCAGCTAACAACTGTCTGTAGTTCCAGTTCCAGGCAAACACCAAGGCAAATAAATAAATAAATAAATAAGTTTAAAAAAAAATGAATTTTGATGTGAACTTCACCTTGATTAGTACACACATGCACACAGGCCCAACTTCACTAGACCTCTGTACACTATTTTGCATCTTGGTGTTTGATATGAGGAGACGGGAGAGAGCAGGCATCCAGACCTTTGCTTGGCATTCCAGAAGCTCTAGAGGCTTAAGCGGCCTGCCTGCCCCAGTCCCTGCCCCACCATAGATCAGCTCCACAAAAGCTCAGGCTGGCCCGTGTTTCTATTGCATAACCAGAGCAGAGGAGTGTCTGGCCCTGGGCTCAAGCTGTGACAGAAAGCAGACCAGAGAACCAGGCCTTCTGATGTTCTCAAATCGGTTAACAAGATCAGATGTGGCCCAGAGGAACTTTCAGTCACTCTGATTCTCCACTGTGCTTTCTAGAAGTCATGGCTGCTTCGAGTATCAGTGAATACAGACAAAGCCATTAAACGCTCTCTTCATCTGCACGATTTCATGTTCAAACCAGAACACACTTTCTGCCGTACCCCAGTTACCTTTCTCCTGACAGTCCCTTCTCAGCTCAAAGGCTGCTCTACAGAGAGTACAGTCATCCAGTCTCATCTGTGACCCTGACTCTGACTCTCAAAAGCCACACCCATTTAGCGCACCTGTGGTCACGTGGTCCCTCTCTGCCTGCCTTCTAAACAAAAAGCATAAACATTCCTTATTACTATAATGTGTCTGCTTGCTTGGGATCATCTCAAACCTTAATGTGGGTTCTGGCAGGGAGGGGAGCAACTGCCTTGCTCAATGTACTACTGTGGTGCCGAATGAAGGCCCAGTACACAGTAGGTGCTTAATACACACTTGCTTAGTAGTGAAGGCATGTCCACCTTGCCTTTCCCTGACCCTCAGCTAGTCCATTCTGTTTTCTAAAGATTGAACAGTAATCATGCGACATTAGTCATTTCTTTGAGCCTACCTCAGAAAGAGCCTGTGTGCAAGTATGTTGTAAACCCTCAGCAACCACGCTGATCCTTTCCCTCTCCTGCCCAGTTTCTCCCCTGAAGCTCTGAATGGCTTCCATGCCTTCTCGCTCTAATATTCTTTCCCTTTCTGTAAATTCCCAGTGGCCTCTATGAGCACACATCTTCCCTGGCTCACTAATGCCAGCTATTTCCCTGGCATGCTTCTGAGCACAGGCTCCAGGCAATGGCTCATGGCTTTGGCACAGCACACCTCCAGGCCTTAGCTGTCTACGGTCCTCCTTCATGGCTGCCTCCTCAGCTCATTTCCAGTTCCCACTAACAGATCTTTGACTTCCTTGAGGCTTTCTCAGCAGCAGCCGTTTTCCCCCAAAGGTCCCCTTAGAAAGAGACCCAAGCTCACAGCATCTACAACCTGCCACTTATGACAGGTCTCCTGTGTGTACTTCATGTCCTGATTGCATCTCAAAGACATTCTCAGGACAGAACCTCAACCAGAGCACCAGCTTTTGAAGCAGGAAGGGAAGGGTGGCTTGTGTACTGAGGCTGAGTACCGTGCATAGAGTGGACAAGCAGTCACAGTGTGACCCGGCCAGCAGAGGAAGCGAGCAAGATGTGGGTGCATCCATGTGTGCATGTGTGCAAGCCAGGGCTTAGGCCAGGGGACTACCAGGCAAACTGAGGACATGGGTTTGTGGGGATTCATGAAGCCAGAACTGAACGGCAGAAGGGGTCTAGGAGACATGAGTAATAAAGGCACACGGAGTGGTAAATGCTACACGGGCCTTAGGAATGATGCCTACTAAAGTGACAGGCAAGTTCTAGCCCACCCAAGACAATGAGCCCACAGTACCTGGCTCATACCTTTTTACAAAGATTTATTTTATTAAAGTGTGTATGTGAGAGAGTGTGTGTGTGAGAGAGAGAGAGAGAGTGAGAGTGTGTGTGTGTGTGTGTGAGAGAGAGAGAGAGAGAGAGAGCACATAGTGCCTGTAGAGGCCAGAGATATAGGCTCTGTCTCAATCTGGAGTTACAGGTGGTTGTGAACTGCCAGAAGTACTGCAAACAGAATCACTGGAGTCTCTGCAAGCAGTACACACTCTAAACTGCTAAGACATTTCTCCAGTCCCAGCTCAGGTATTTTGATGTATCAAAAAAAGCCTGTTATTGCATGAATTCTACTTGGTATTCTAATAAAAAATTGGAGCCAGATATTGGGGAAAAGTTGAAATATCAGAGACAGAGGAACAAACCACAGCCATGTCTTACCAGCCAACTCCTCAGGCCTGGCTCTGTGACCCTTCTCTGTCCACAGACGAACAGGGAAGGGGGGGGTGGAAAGCTGAGCTCCCCCCTCCTCTGTCTCAGCAGGTATCTCACTTCCTGGTTCAGCTTCCCTAGAAGTAGGATTAAAGGTGTGTGCCAACACTGCGGGCGGCTCTGTTAGGCTTTGAAGTTACAGAAATCCAGACAGATCTCTGCCTCCATGATGGAATTAAAGGCGTGGGTCACCACTCCCTGACTTTCAGTGGCTTGATTTTGTGGGTGACTCTGTCCTCTGATACTTCAGACTATTTTTTATTAAATATACAGTGTATCAACACATCCTATGGCCAGGCAATGGTGGCATACACCTTTAATCCCAGAACTCAGGCGGAAGAGGCAGGCAGGTCTCTGGTTTGAGGCCAGCCTGGTCCACAGAGTTCCAGGACAGCCAGGACTACACAGAGAAACCCTGTCTCAAAAACCAGAAACAACTCTCTCCTCTCTCTTCCTCCTCTTCCTCCCTTTCTCTGTCTCTTGCTTTTCTCCGGTACCCGCCTCTCGCCTCTCTGTAACTCTCTAAAATAAAGTAAAGGCATCTGGCGAAACAAACAGACAAAGCCTGTGGACTGATTTTCCTGTGGAATCTCTGTTTTTCAGAGGGCAATAGCTGCTGCTTGAGCTGAATGCCCTCACAGAGGCCTCCTGGCCACCTCCTTGGGGGAGGGGTGGGAACTCTACCTTCCTCCCGGATCACAGTTGCTGGGCACCAAGACCCAACATTTCATCCAGCATAGGCCTAGAGCAGGAAGTTGCTTGATCCAGGCTCAGAAGTTGCTAAATCAGTTTATAGGATTGAGAAAGCTCTAGGGACCAATCTCTGGGGCCTTGAACCCTCAAGACAGTCTGTCCCTCCTGCTTGTCCCCACTCTATGCCACGGCCTCCTTCCACCCATCTGCAGGCTCTTTCCACACAGGAGGAAATAGTCCTGGCCTCTGTCCCAGCCTGCTAACCCCTCCACCTCCATATGAGAGCCATTAGACTGAGCCTAGGCTGTGGCCACACTGGACCAACCACTGTGTTCAGGGTTTCTTCTGTGGTTTGGCCAGCCTGGATCCCCCTGGCTGACAGTCCCACCATTGGAGAGGTGCTATGTCTGGAGAACGAATGTTAAAAGATCTAAGCAATGGGGGGAAGAGAAATTCCAAACCCTAAAAGTTGAGACACACCGCTCCAACAAGCCCAGTTCCCCAAACCCATAGAGACGAGTAAACCCAGCTTAGTTCCAAGCTCCTTTTACTTTACCAGAGTCTTAGGCCGCTGCTACCTGCCGCCCTCCCTTAATCTCCTTGCTGGGTCCTGATAGGCCATCTGCCAACATTCCCATTGCCATGACCACCTCTACCATTGCTTGTTAGGAAGACTTTTCTCCATGTGTCTCCTCAGCTGATCCAGACAGCTACTCAGGACAGCCGCCCACTCTCCCCTAGGACATGGCCTTAAGTTAAGGCAATGCTATTATAACATTCAGCTTGGCCAGAGCTAGTTTCAGTTGCTTATGATACAAGTCCACACCTAAGCCACAGCCTGGTGGGGTGGGTGGGTGGGTGGGTGGGCTACCACAATGGATGTAGGACTCTTACAGCTTTCCCCCAGCCCAGCTCCCTATCTATTTTCTGTTTCTGACATCACTTCCCCGGCTCTGAATCACATTTGCCTCCTCCCCCTCCTTGCCCCCCACATGCACCATCCAGATGCAGCATCCCTACTAACAGTGTCTCCCACATCTATCTCTCTCACTCCAGCCTTGCTGCTTGCTCACTGGGAAGGGAGGCTCCGTCATTTCTTGCCTGGGTGACCGCAGCAGCCTCCCGGCTAGTCTCCTTGCCTCCAGCCTCTCTCTGCTGCCATCCATCCTCTTTGCACGGCCAGATTAATCTTCCTTAAACACTGCTCACTGTCTGTCACTCCCCAGCTCAAAGACATAGCCGCCTCTATTGCTTGCCAGCCCCCCACAGGCACCGTCTGCTCCAGCAGGCCTCTCTCACATGGAGGCCATTTCATGACCTGTCCCTCTCAACCTTCTCTCTGGCCGCCACAAGCTGAGATCCTGGCTTATGTCACTCTCTGAAGCCCCAGGACCTCAAGTGGTTTGTTCTTTCCCAGCTTCTCTTGAATTGCCACATCTCTTCTCTGCAATCCTGGGGACCAGATCTGGCTTCTGGGCTGTCACAAGTCATACCTGGCCAAGTCACTCCGTGTGACTCAACACTCACCTCATCAGCTTCCCTTTCCAAGCCCCCTCTTGAACGCTTGTCACCCCAAAATAAGCACCTTCCCAAGATACCAGGCCTTGACATGTTCTGCCTATCTATCTTGTCAAGCAAGACTCGCCCTTCCAGCCACACACACATATAATCTAGGAGAGCAAAGCTAAAGAGCATACATGTGCTCAGGTGCAGACAGTCCAGCCAGTAACTCCTACCCACAAAACATCCGCTGTGGCCTGGCAAGGCTGTGTGTTCTCAGAGGAGCGCTCATTCAACCCTGGCCACCCCATACGTAGGAGCCTTCCGTTACCTGTATCTTCTAGGTGAGGAAACTAAGGCACAGAGGGCTTATATAATTGATCTAACTTGAGCAGGGTGAGGTACTGAACCCAAACCAGCAACTCCTGAATGATTTTCAACCCTTAGGCCAACAGGAGAGGCTGCTAGGAGAGGCCCCAGGCCAGCAGCAGTCAAAGGCCCTTCAAGGAAAGTCTGGAGACTAGTCCTGTCCTTGTTGGCCACTTTGAAGGGCTGGGGTCAGCCTGGTAGGCAGTTATGATGGACTGAGTGAGACCAGGGCATCCAGGCTCAGGAGAGCAGACTGCTATCAGCCAGCTGATACCATACTGGCATCTGAAACAGGCTGCGGCAGACATATTTACATCAGGAAAATTGTCTGTCAGTCTCTCTGAGAACATGTTGTTTGACGCTGACCTAGGCACCACTGCTGGGGAAAGGGTGCTGGTCCCTCTTAGAAACTAGTCTGGGTCTGAAGGGAAGGGGTCTCCAGAAATCCAGCTGTGTGTGGGGTGGATCCCAAAGCACTGGAAGGAGGTTTCTAGAAAAATGTTGGTCAAAGACAAGCTACCCAAGTAGGCTCAGCTTGTGAACAGCCTACCCAGCATGTGAGGATGGCCAAGGGCAAAGCTACAGGGATGTGTGGGTGCTGGGTCAGCTGAGGCCCACAGGGGATGCCAAAGGCAATGGGTAGGCAGAAGAGGACCATGAAGGTAAGATCTGCAGACCCATGGGGACACTGGGAAGCCCTGGTACTGGGAGGTGCTAATCCACCCTTGGGCTTTGCTCCTTGGTGTAGTTAGCAGGGTTATGAAATAAATGGACAAAGTGCATGTCTGTTACTACCAATACCTCCTGCATCAGAAGCCTCAAGGATAACAGAAGTGAGGTATTGCGGCTCAAACCCAAGTACTCTGCATCAGCACAACCTCTGACTAATTAGTGGCTCACACATGAGCTGAGCATTTGACTTGGACTAGTAAAAGAAGGCTGGGATATTTGGGAGTGTCTGAGGAAAGAGATGCTCAATTTATGTTCCCCCTGCATGGGCCTGTGAGGATACTGTAGTCTTGGGAGTCCCTGGCAGCCACTTGGGGACTGTGAGGGGAGTTTTTGGGGATGACACCAATGCCCAGAACTGAGACAAATGTGGAGCTTGGTCACTGTTACCTTTGGATCCAGCCACACCTGAGGGAGACCAGGGTTACCCCTGGATTTGTAGTTACATCTGCCATTAAATACCTTATTTTTTCTTAAATGAGAGTTGACTTTTTCAATATCTGAAGCAGTATCCCATGCTGTTTAGTGCTGAGGCATTGTCAGCATGAGCTCCTGGGATGAGACATGCTGAGGAGGTGTTCCTAAATACACTGGATGAGACATCATCGCTGAGTAGGCTGGAGATGTGCCCTGTGGAGGGGCAGGCAGGTAGGTGCCCTGTCTTCGCCAAAACGGGGAAGCCATCTAGTACAGCCCCTGAAGAAAGGACCAGAAACATCTGAAGGAACTTACTAGAAAGGAGTCTACCTTTATAATAAAATAATGTTTGAACAAGTCTCATTGACTTGAAGCTCCAGGTCATAGGTGAGAACCTCCTCCCTAATTATCATAGGCCTTGGCCTGGCCAACCTTCTCCAGTGTGGGAAACAAGGACTCAGGTGGGGTCAGGTGGCAAGATGTGAACTAAAAAGGTGGGAAGGACCACACAGACCATGGCCTGCTTCCTTCCATCAGGCCAGGGGACATCCAGTGAGACCAATGGGACAGGGACAGGACAGGAACTGGAATGTGGTCACAGGTGCCACTCTCTGCATGCTTCCTCTCATAAGTGGGGCTGATTTCACCAGTCTCACAAAAGGCAAGGTTTTGATGAGACCCCCAGGCAGAGCCTAGCACTTACACCATCAGGGTGCCAATTACAATAAAAACACGGTGCTAACAGGCTACAGCCACCCTCCTCCACCCAGAGCGCTCTCTCAGTAGGAAAAAAAAAAAAGACCTTAGGAAGACTATGGCACTTGCCTTTAATCCCAGCGTTTGGGAGGCAGAGGCAGGAGGATCTCTGTGAGTTCAAGGCCAGCCTGGTCTACAGGGTGGAGTTACAGGACTGCCAGAGATATACAATATAGAGACCCTGTCTCCAAAAAAAGGGGTGGAGGTGGGGATTTAGCTTAGTGGAAGAGCGTTTGCCTAGCAAGCGCAAGGCCCTGGATTCGGTCCTCAGCTCCAGAAAAAAAAAAAAAAAAATGCTTTAGGGTGTCAAAGATCTAGATTGGGTCTCCAGCCTGCCTAGGGTGGCAAGTTTTGAAGCAAGTGGGTGCTACTTCATCTGCAAAATGGGAATAATGGCCTACAAGAGACAGTTGGACAGTTGGGGGGGCATCCTCTTGCCCCGGGTCTTGGATCACACCCGCACTCCACGTCTACGGGGAGAGCAGGTTGGGGCGAAGCTGTAGCCCTGGTGGAGGCTGGACAGAGCTCCCCGGGCGGCAGCCAAGCGCTCAGCCGGGAACTTGTTAACAGACCCCGAACAAAGAGCCGCTAATCCTGCGGGCGGCCGCGGGCGGGCTGGCGGGCGGAGGGATCCCGCCCCTTCCCGGCTCGGCCCCAGCTCGCCGCGCATTAATTAGGGAGCGCGGGGCGGGGACCACAGCGCGGGCCTCCCTCCCGCGGGTACACCGCCCGGTGGGGCGGCCCCTCCCGCAGCAGCTGATTGCAACCCGGGCTCTGGGTCTCACTGGCTCAGGCGACTGCGGGCCACGGCCGCCCACGTGTCCCGCAGCCTCGCTGGCTGGAGGAACCCCGCCCACCCAGCCACCTTGACGCGCGTGGGAGGGGGGTGCGGGTCCCGAGGCTGTGGGTCGGGTCATGCAGCGGGCACAATCACGAGAGACGGGAGAAGGAAGAAACGCAGACTAAAGAAAGACCTTCAATGCCAAGGCTTCGTCGGGCTCCGCCCCAACTAGGAGAGGGTGGAGTCTAAGGGGCTACTTCTCCTACACGATCCCGGGTGGAGTTGCTAGGAAGGGACAGCGAGAGTTGACTTTATAACCTGGCTTTAGGTTCTGCTGGGATGCCGGGTCAAGAGCTCCCTTCTCTAGGTCCCTGTGGTCCCTCAGGTATGTCAATATAGTCTATTCCCTAGCCTCTCATTCCCTAATCAGCTATGCTTTTGCCTGGAGCTCAAGGTGACCCTGAACCTTCCAGAGAAGACACAGCGGTGCATCCAGACTGAGGAGGAACCCCCAGCTTTGGGGACTCATCAGTCAGTCAAGGTGATGGCTCACCTATGATGCTCGCACCATGATACAATTAAGAGGCAGGATTTCAGGGTTCCTCTCTTACCAAAATGGGCCTTAAGACTTCCTTCTTCCCCTTCATTCTCTTCTATAAAGAGCAGCTACCTCCCAGGCCTCCCCCAAAACCCACTGCGTTTCCCCAATCTTAAACGGGGCCAGACTGATTCAATCAGCAACCACACCTGGAGAGGGGAAATGGCTTCTATATTACATTCACCTGGCAAAGATAAACAAGCCAGACAGATCCTGGAAAATGGATCCTTTTCCTAGGATTCCCCTGTCTGGCACTCAGCAATGTCCTCTTCGAGGGAGCTACACTCTCCTGCTCCCCTCCCCCTCAAGAGGATGGAGCCTCCAGCCCTACACACCGGTCAACTGCTCACGTGTATTAAGTGCCTAGCAGGTGCTGGTACAATGCTCCTGTACGATGAGTCCTTTATGGATGGATTTTACACACTGAAACTAAAGAGGTGCAGTGGGATCCAGAGTGAAGATTAAGAGGCATCATGGCAGGTGCCAAGGGCATGGGATCTGAGAAGGTGTTCATAAGGGGTGGTTGTATACTTGGCTATGGTAATTTGTACACTTAAGCAACTCCATGCCTCACCCTGGCTCAAACCCAGTCTACAGAGCTTGCCAATTCCCCTATCTACCATCTCCACCATCTACCTGAGATATGGGCTCTGGGTTTAAAAATCTTCCTTTGGTCCCTGCCCTCAGCATTTGGAAAAAGGGCAGGCCTTCATCCTGACCTTAGGGTCCCTGCTAATCTCTAGAGGTGTTCACAACAGGACACAGTTTTTTGGGGGACTGGGACTCACAGTTCAATGTTTACCTCACAGTCACCTTTGGCCCCAGAAGCCACCCAGCTCCCAGGCAATACAGCCAGCCACTGCCAGGGCTGCTGGTGTCTTTGGCAGGTGTGAGCAGTTCCTGGGAGAGCCTGCAACTGAGTACTGAGTCCACCTCAGGCTCCAGAGTCATTTTCCCTGGGCATCAGCCTCTGCCTGGGGCTAGCCATCAACTTCAATCCAGACTGTCTGAGTGATTTGTCTGACATTTGTCACACAGCAATCAGATGGCAGAACTAGAACTGGAATTCACAAGCCCCCTCCCCAGGGCTCTGTGGCCACATCCTGGATATAGAGATGGAATCAGCACATGGTCCCGGGGGCAGGATGAACCAAAAAACGTAATGGCAAGCATCCCCCACACAACATTCTTCGAGCATGAATTAAACCCAAGTCCTCACTGCAAGACACATGTAGAGCAGGCCGGATACAGAGTGCAGTTGTTCAATAAAGCCTCCTCTGCCCAATGCCTGAGCCCAGGTCCTGCTGCAATTCAAGGCCCATCTCTGTCCTTGTCATTGTCCAAGTCATCATGTCCAGTACCAGGGAAAATGGAGGCACTAAGCCATGAGCACCTGAAGTCTGCAGTCCACTCAGGGTCTGCTGCCTGCCCATCAGTTCAAACTCCATCCTGTAGATGTGGGAAGAGGCTGGGAAGGTAACAGTTACCTGTCCAAAGGCATGCAGCTTAAACTGAAGACAGCTCTATTTGCTTCTAAGGTCCAGCGCCCTGTCCTACCTGATAGAAAGAGGCCAGATGCTTCCTAAGAGAGAAGGACCCTGCGGGAGGGGGCGGGTAATGATTACAGAAAACTGAGCTTCCAGTCAGAGGCAAGGAATACTGGGCACAGTGGTCTTGGGACCAGACAACACAGATGATGTGTTTAGCAACCCAAATACAGGTTGGATATTGCACCATGTACACTCTTTGCACATGAAAACCCTACTCTGAGGAAATCACTGTCAGAACAGGCACTCACGTGTGTCGCCTTGTTACCTGCATATATGTGTGACCCGGGCATGGTGTCTGCTCCCATGGCCTCACCAGCTCCACTCTGACAGGGTGGGGGAGTTTGTGGTCAGGAATAAGGATGAGGGCTGCTGCTAAAGTGGATAGATTAAATTTCCCTCTTCCTCCCCATTGGCCTTCAAGCCCAAACTCCAACCAAGAAAAGAAAGAAAAGCAATAAACACTTGGCTGCTGTGACTTGGAGCATGTCGGGGGCAGAGAGCAGGGTATATAGTGTCACAGGCAGAGACAATGTTGGGGATGCACTGGAGAATGAAGGGTTAGGACCAGTGTCTGTCTTCCTGTAGCCCACCCCGGAGCACATCACTGAGCCCCATGGAGGAGGAGCTGGGGGGACGCTGAGGAGACCTCAAGTCAAGGCTGTAGAGGTTGAGAGACTGTCAGCAATAAAGGGGCCTGGCCAGGATCAGGACAGAGCCAAGGAGCTAGGATGCCAAGCAGGGAGCATGCTGTCGAGGCCAGGTGGCACCACATTCTGCAAGTCTGGAAACAGCTAGTCTGGTGGTGCCAACCCACAGCAGGCAGAACCCAGTGATGCAGCTGACCTCTGGCTGCATCGACTTGGTGTTTCCTTCATTTTCCCAGTGCAGCCCAGGGCTGATTACCCACAGGCCCTAGAGAGCCTCCGAGAGCCTTCTATCCGGCAGGCTGAAGGAGACAGGTGAGTAGGAGATGGCCACTATGGTGAGACAGGTGAGAGATAAAGACCCGGGGGATGGGAGGAAGCAAGGAAGGCTGGGGACACTGCAATGTCACAAGGAAGACTGAGCTAGAAGACTTGATGACAGATTAAATGTGAAGCGTGAAGGAGAAGGAAGAGCCAGGGGAGACAGCAATGTTCCTGCCCTCTCCAGGCTGTGGGTGAGGAATGGCAGCAATGACAGGGCCCCCCGGAGGAGGGGACAGCGGGATCCCGTTGGATTGGCATGAGAGGGTCTGGCATTTGTGTGCACAGAAGAGGTTCCTAGGTGGCAGCATTGGGGCCATCACCTAAAGGGGCTGTGTACCCCAAGCTCATGGTACATAGCTGAAGCCTGTAACCCTAAGAGCCATGGCAACATCAGGCACAAAAAGGAATGTGCCAGAGGCCAAAGTTAGCTTCCTAGGTCTCCGGGTTGGTGTGTTAGCACCTGGGTCGACATTAATCCTGCCTCCCGGAAGAAAGCCTTTCCCAACATGTGCAAGCAGGGTCAAGAGGCAGGGAAAAGCTCAGCCCTCTCCTCCAGTACTGAGGGCAGCCTACCCCATGTACAAGAAGCAAGAACATGATGCTCTCTGCCCTAGAATAATGGCTCCTCCCCAGTCCTGTTATCCTAGAGTTAGGGTGGTCAGAAAGTCCAGCAGCCCTGGGGATGGGAACAGGGATGGGAGAAGGAGAAACAGGACAATGTTAAGCCTGGTACCTCTCAGCTCCCACTTTCCAGGAGCGCCTGCTGCCCGTGCTTGTCCTCCCGAGCAAATGGGGGCAGTCGAAACAGGAAGACCCGAAGGGTAAGGAGTTGTATGTGCTGGCTAGGTGGGCTGATGAGTCAGGTGGGTTCCTGTAGTGCAGGCACAGACAGGGGAATGCCCAGGTGTGTCTGTGCTGAGGGATGGCTTTGTGTGAGTGGTGGTGTGTGATACTGGGTGACAAAGGACGGGTGCTTGGCCCGGAGGACAGAGTCTGCAGTGGCTCGGCAATGCTGCCCCCCACCATGCCCCTTGAGCTTGCCTGGTTGACCATTTTTTTTCCCAGCTACTCACAGACACATTTTTCACCAGCTGCTGTTGCCAAGGAACTGATAGGCGGGTGTGGGAGCTAGGGTCATAGCGGGGGCAGCCTGCCTGGGTATCTGTCCGCACATGCCCAGAGCCTGTGGGGGACAGTGAGATGGGGCCTCTTTGAGAGTAGGGCCACTCCTACCCCCAAATCCTTCAGCAGCTCCTTTACTGCTGAGAGTTAATGCCAGAGACAAGCTCTCTGCTCCAGATAGCCCTGAAGCACTAGTGCCCGGGAGACCTCTGGCCAGGCCCCAACAGGTGCCCTATCAATGGAGTGCAGATCTCCAACTCCATGGTTTCTTGAGGTGCAATCCTTCATTCCTGGCTTCAGTGCCCTAACCTACCAATGCCTGCCACCCCTGTCTGTAGTGCTCACCAGTGCAATAGCACACAGCCACCACATGCATGCAGTATAAAAGCACTCATCTGACCACACACCACAACACTGCCCATGCCACACCAGTCCCCCCCATTACCCAGGACACATGTCAGTCTACAGCCTTCACACAGGCTCACGTGGCAAAATGCAGTCTCTGACCACACATCCTTGTCACACACATCCAACTCAGTAAACATTTCCCGGGCACCTCTTCAGCGTCGAGCAGTGCCTCAGTGTGCAGAAGCACCAACACCCCTAGCCCATGACCATGGCCAGTGGTGTCGCTCACACCCCTAAATGAACATATACACATCCAATGACAGCTCGACCTGAGGATCCCTCAGGATTAACAGGGGAGGTGGTTGGAAAGGTTTGTTTTAAAGTGAGGATGGGGGGGTCGGGGAGATAGAGAAGGTGGAACAAGAGAGCTTTTGGGGGGGCAGAATGTGGAGGGCTGTGAGGCAGTGGGGGGTAAAGAATGCAATACACTGAGGCTCTTTAAGGAACCAAGCAGCGGCCTGAATCATCAGGTTCTCTCTTGATTCTGGATTCAGAAATGCACACCCTTAGGATGAACTGTGGCCTCACCAGCCTGGGGAGCATATCACCCAAGCAGGTTCAGGGGCATCAAGCATGGAGAATAGCTAAGACACCCTTCCCCATACAGAGGCTCATCACTGCCAAATCCTCGGGGGTCAGAGATTAGGGGACACCCCCCCAACACACACACACACACACACACACACACACACACACACACACACAACTTAGGTGCAGGCTTTGGGAGAACAAACAAAGCCTTTCTCTAAGTGCTCTCCTGCAAGGAGGTGGGCTAAAGGGCTGGGTTATGAAGTAGCTGGGTAGGGTGGCCAGCAAGATAAGTGGGGTTGAAAGCAAGGCTGTGGAGTTTCTAACAGGAGAAGCCCGCCAACCAACAGCCAACAGCAAACAACTCCTCCACCGCCTCCCTCCCCACTCCCGCCTCCACCCGCGAGCCCAGGAGCCACAAACCACTCACTACAGGGGCCCCAGTGCTTAGACTGCCAGCAGAAAGAGCTAGGGGCTGTTGGATGCCTCCACGGCTGAGTGTGTGCGTGTGCAGGCATGTGTGGAGGGGACAGAGGAGGACACTGTGTTCTAGACGTGGGCAGAGGCCAGGTGCCAGGCTGAGAATTGTGAGCGGTTGTTTGGGGCAGTCCTACCTGAAAGAGCTATCTCAACCCACCCCCCAACACACACCATTTTCTGGGCACTAGTATGTCGTCCAAATCCGCTCATCTTTGAGTCCTTCAAGTCTCGTCTTTCCAGGGTTATTCCAATCCCCCGACCATTCTTTGGGGCCGTAAAACCAGCAAACTTCCCCCACCCGGAGGCGTGGGGCGTCTACACTCGCCAGCCCCGTGCGCTGACAGCTGTTCGTGGACTTGGCAAACCCAGGCTTCCGGGAGAGCGCACCGGGAAGCTGCGCAGCAGCGAGAGGCGGCCCCCGTGTCCTGCTCGGCAAAGTTTGGCCTCCGGGGGCTCCTAGCCCGGTCGGCCGCGCGGGTCAAGGCCACCTCCTCACCAGAGCTGAGCGTTCGCGCGCACGGTCCCCCGCAAACCTCCCCAGAGCGCGCGCGGCGTGACTCACCCGAACCACGAAGCCAGGCGGTGAGGACCATGCCCAGGATCGCTGACCACAGGCCGGGCCGGACGGCCATGGCCGCGGGCGGACAAGCGGGCTGGACACGGGGCCCCGCGGGCGGGAGAGAGGCTGTCAGCGCCTCAGCCGAGAGCCCCACCTCGGGGCGCCCCCGGGGCCCATGCCAGAGGACGGCGCTGCCTCCGGGTGGCCGGCTGCGGGGCGCACGCGGCGCGTGGCTCCCCTGGGCACCCGGAGCGCAGCAATGCAGCCGGGGCGGAGCGCAGCGCCAACCGCGCCGCGCACCGAGCCAGCCGCCGCGCGGAGCCCGCAGCCGGGAGCGGGCCGGCGGGCGCCGCAAAATCCGGACTGGAGCGACGGAGCGGGGCGGAGGCGGGGCGGGGCGGGGGAGGAGGGGCCGTGCGGCGCTGCGCGCCAGGGCCACCCCCGGCACCGGGGATCCCTTCGGGCAACGCCTGAGGCTCCCCCAGGGAGGAGCTGGGGGAGTGGGCGGGGAGGCCTCCCACCACCCCTTGCTGTCTCCAGGAACAGAAACAGGAGTCTGGAACCCGGAGTGGATTACTCTTCCGGATCCGGCATCACCCCAGCCCGCCAGTCGGCGCACAGGTGGCCCGGGAGGGGCCCCGGGCTGCGGCGACCCCGGCGCAGCGCCAGCCTGCAGAGAGCTGCCCGACTCTGGAGTGCCCCGGGCAGGTTACGCTGCAGTCCCTGCTTACACCCCTGCCTCCCGGCTGCGCTCCGAGGTCGTCAGCGCGCCGCTTAGATGGGGGACTGCAGGAGAGGTCCGGGGGCCCAGCCGGCTCGCAGGAGCGGCCAGGCCCCCAGTGTCGCACCACCTGCAGACCCAAAGCTCCGAGGGCACGCGCAGCAGCGTGGCCCCAGGTTTTTCTAATCCCTCTGCGCTGTTGGCCCAAAGGAAACAACCTTAGGGCGCAGTGCAACCTGCAAGGCGCATGGTGTTGTTTGCGCCCCGAGCGCGTGCGGCGTTCGAGACGTGGGCGTGAAGCAGGAACCAGAGGGTTTGGGGAGCTACAAACTCCTGGGGTAGAATCGAAGCGCCTTAGTCTTCTGGCTCTGTGACCTTGGACAAGTCACGGGCTTCTCTGGGTCCTGCTCAATGACCGCTGCTGGAATCGCCTATTCCCCGCCCCCATTCCCTAAGCTGGTTAAAATAAACAGAGGGCTGCCCTGGAGAAAAATAAAGGCTCTCGCTGTGCACGGGGTGAGGGATCTAAAGGAAAGGGTTCCACTCCGGGTCAGGAGGGGAATGAGAAGGGTGAAGACGGTCGCAAACTCAAACGCCTACAGCACCGATCAATAGTATAAATTGGTGCTGCAGGCTAGACGATGTAAGGATGGTGTTGGCTTCCACAAAGAGATATGAGTTCTCCTGTATTTCTTGAGACACGAGGCCCTCTCTCGGTCTGTCTTTTGTTTCCCACTTTTGATAGAGAAGGTTATGAAAAATGTTTTGCTTCTGCATTCTCTCTCTCTCTCTCTATATATATATATATATGTATATATATACATACATATATATATATGCGTGTGTATGACAAAATCAAATCACAGCCATAGCTCCAGATATGCACCTCCAGATCTTGGGTCTCAAGGCCAGACAGGAAGGGAGACTGGGCCCAGAATCATATGTAATTGACTCCTCTGTTCAAGTGCCTGTGGTGAGGGAAGTTGTGGCCCCAATTGGCTTTATTTTTCAGTTTTCAATAGAAGTCATTGTCTGGGAGAACGATTTTTTTAAAGTGTGTATTTGTATGTGTACATGCTCACTGGAGCGCATTACATGGTGCCTATGGGGGAGCAGCTTGTGGGAGTCACTTCTCCTTATGTGAGATCCAGGGATGAACCCAGGTTGTGAGGCTTGGCAGCGAGCCCCGTTATTCACTGAGCTATCTTGATGGCCCCCAAATTGATTTTTTAATACATATGTATGTTTATAACATCTTATAACCCAGATGAGTACACTCCCCAACTTCAGCTTTTGAACTCTGCTTTGGGTGCTGATTATACATAAACAAAAGAGAAAAGAGCTGATCTGCCCAGTGGTGGGTGTGTGTGTGTGTGTGTGTGTGTGTGTGTGTGTGTACAAAAGAAATGTGTTGTCTGCCAGGTTATTCTCACTGATCCTATTAATGCTTCTTCAATGCTCTACAGGATCCGAATTTGGGTTCCAGAGTGTGGAGGAAATGCTGAGGGCTTGGGGCTTAGACACCGAAGTGAGGTGGTTAGGGTGTATAAAGGGCCTGGGGTATATAGACGTTATAATGCATTTGTTGGATACTGCTGTGTCCCTGCCTACATCTGCAGTTTGCTTTAAGCAGAACATAGAACCCTATTAACTCAACATTTCCGTTATCCAGATGAGGCAGCTGAGACCTGAGCAAGGACCAACTTCATCCTAGAACTGCTAAGCCAGCCGAGAAGGGGCCCGTCCGTGCTCCATACACTTCCTCCCCCCAAAGCTTCTGCTTTGGGGTTGAGCTTGAGGGTACGGTTAAAGATTCAGGAATCCTTTCTCCTCTCAGTTTCCGGCCCCTTTCTTCCTTCTAGAGTGGAAAGGCCTGGGTAGCAGTCAGGAGAGAATAGGTTTTGTCATGGTAACAAATGATCCCCAAAGTATCAGTGGCTTTAATCAACAAAGATTTATTTCTCATTTGTTCACTGTGGATCTACTGTTCCTGGCCATGTTCACTCAAGGACCCAGGCTACCAAGGAGACAGAGGAACAAAGGACCTAGAGATATACCTGACGGCAATGAATGGCCCAGCCTGAAAGACGATGTGCCACTTTTACCCACAACCAGGACTCTACTTGAGAGAGCCTGGGGGGGGGCAGAGCAGAAATTAATGAACAACACTCAGGACTCAGCCTGCCTGTGGGCCCTGACCTTGCTGCAGGCCACATCTGCAGCTCTCTAGGCCCATTTCCCCAGAAGCCGAGCTGCTCCCTGATTCCAGGCTTTCCCATTCACTGTTCTTCCTAGAACACTTTATCCTCTGCCTTTTAGATGGCATGTTCCTTTAGTCACTAAGACCTCACCTTAGCTGTCCCCTTCAAAGTGGCACTCAGGCATGCCAGAGGACAGAGAAAGGGTGCCTTGTGAATGTCTCACATGCTTTCTGCTTATGAATCCTGGTCGTAAGGCTACCAGGAAAGGACTTGTCTTATATCCAGATGGGAGGGGCCCCTGACACTGCTACCCTCCTTTACCCTCCATTCTGCTAAGACTAGGCTCAGCCTCCCTCCAACAAATGTCCACAGACTCCCTTTCAGTAGCCCAGGGTCATGCCATAGAATTCACCAGAACCACCTTGCTGGCCAGAAATGCCTCTTCACTAGGGAGCAAGAATCTGCTCCCTCATTGGCTTCGCCATCTGGGTCCACACAATCATGCCTCCACCCCCTCTATTTCTCTTATTTCAGAAGACAAACCCTGGAATTTTTTTCCCTGCTTGGCCAAATGCTTCTCCTTCAGCTGCTAGTATGATAGAGGGGCCCTGGGTCCTGGCCTGGCTACTTAGAACACCCTCCTGTTGGACACTACAGGTGTCCTCAACAAGGACATTTCTTTCAAGACATCTGCAGGACATCATTTCCTGCCCACATGGTCTGATATGCATCGGTGTTCCAATCAGCTGTTGGCCAAGGAGGTCACACCTCCTAACACCCACTGGAGGGGAGCCCAAAGTCTGTGGTAAGGCCATCTTTCACATGTAGATATGCCCAAGTGACCATGATGTTGGACAAAATGCAGGTGCCTAGGTTCTTCCCTACTTTGATTCTGATTCAAGGTGAGTAGGGGCATCTGGGCATCTGAGTCTCACCTTCTGCCAGCTTTTCTGTTGCAGTGGTAAGAAGACCAACCACACATTAAGGAACACTGCCCTGGTGTTTGTCATAGGCACTGCCAACCTCATGAGCTCCCTTGGGCTGCCAATTTCCTGTAGTTATAGGCATCAGTTCATCCCAGTCACATTCCATACTGCTGCCTCTGATCCCTCTTCCCATATGGAGCTCTCTTGGGATGTGGGTACCACTGGGCAGAGTCCCTGCTATTTTATTCAGCTTCCTATCATTCCCAGTTGAGACTGAGAAGCCCTATAGACTTTCAGCCATGTCCTTGCTAAGAAAGCACTGAATGCCCAGGTTAGGACAGAACTGAGCATCTCTCCACTCAAGACAGCCTTTCATGTTCCCCTTTATGGGAACATCCCACTTAGTTCAGCCTTGCCATTGACACCACCATCATGAAGCTTGTATTGCAGAGTTGCCCACTTCTCAGAACCCAACTTCTTTGTGTCTCAGAATCCAGTGTCTTTGTATTATTTGAAGGACCACCCCTTTGCCTCAGCACACAAAATCCATTTGCTCAACCCACCCCAGTTCCAAAACACAAAGCGAACTTCTGCCTTGCTGATCAACACCCACAATTCCCTGAAGTACAGAGACAGGCATGGTGTAGGCACTGATCTGAGTCCATTCACTGAGGCTCATTTCTGGAATTTTTGTTGCAACTAAAGAGTTTTCTTTCTTGGGGACATGGTCTGGTTGTGAAGCTCTTGCTGTATGAGCAGACAATGCCTGAGACCGAGGCACTGGCCAAAAAGAAAACAGACCTGAAGAGAGCCCCCAAACTGTGGTGTGTCATGCAAACCGCTTTCTAGGCTGCTAGGAAAACCCCTGGCACTTTGTGTTCTCTCAGCCAATATGTCCCTGTTTTGATTGTTTAAACCCATTTGGGTTTCCATTATTTTATTTAGAAAGAATGATACATAATTATTCTTTATAAGGGCTGGATGTGTGGCTCAGCTGGTAAAGTGCATGTTGAACATGCTCAAAGCCCCAGCAATACATAACCGGGTGGAGACAGAAGGATCTATGAAAGGTCTTCCCAGCTATATAGTGAATTTGAAGTTACCCTAGGATACATGAGACCCTGTCCCCACCCCACCCAAGATAAATTAACCTTTATAAAAGTCTGTTTTAAGCTGGGCAAGTGGTTCACACCATCACAATAGAAAGCAAACTAGCAGAAAGCCTCTCAACACAGACTGTGGACACCTCTCATTGGAGGCTCCAGGACCAAGGACAGCACCCAGCATACTCAGGACAGGATTCTGTCCTTTGGTTTATCTCTTTCAATTTTCACGACCCTGGCAAAGAAGACCCAAGTTGTGTAGATGTAAAATTTGAAGCTCAGAAAGGGTACAACTTGCCTGATGCCTCTTAGCTGATAAAGATTTAAACCTGAAGTTGCTTTAAAAATGTTTGCTGAGTGACTGAAAGGATGTTAGTCTAACAAATGGTCTAGTCTTTTTTTTTGAGACACAGAGAGAGAGAGAGACTAAGGTTTCCCTGGCTACAGAGCCTCATTTCTAGTTTCCCTACTGGGCACTTTCAGGTGTGTTTGGAGGTGAGCAATTTCATGCTGAGGGGCCTATGTAAAAAGGAGGGGGAAGAAAGTGTTAGGAAGGAAGAGGGGGATTGGACTGCGCTGGAGCTTGGCACCATGCCCTCTGCAGATAACCTGATGAGTATTTTGCAGAGATAATTTCATTAGCGTCTCTGGGAGATGAACAATTAGCAAGATGTTCTGATACTTTAAAAGCATGAGAGAAGGAGGAGGGTGCCTTTCTTGCTCCTCCTCAGGCCACAGCACCTTTTCTTCTGCTCCCCTCCATCCCATCTTTCATTCACACACATCACATCCCTTGCACACTGCCATTCCCTCACAGAGACACCTCTGCTCCCAGCCTAGCCAGTGTGCTCCTGGCCTCCTCACTGCCCCCTCCCTCATCCGGGCTCCCATCAGCCTGTGCTGGCACTCTGCCTGCACTGCATCAATCAGTCCCCTGTGCTCTGATCACTCAGACACCCAGGGCTGAGGCTTGGCATTGGTCCAGTCTTCCAAAGGCACCGCTTTTCTCTCTGACACCAGAGAGGGCAGGGCCAGGTAGGGCTTCTCTATTTGGATTGATTTTGCTACCAGGTCCTTGGCAACTTTCAGTAGAGATTGGGGCCCCTATTGCAATCCCCAGGCTGGTCCAAGGGGCAGAGTGGAGAAAAGCACCTACCTCCTGTCCTTGTGTCTGTCACACTGTGTCCTAGGGGTGGGCAGAGGCTAGACATGGGTCAGCTGGAAAGACATCAGTGGCCTTATCAAACAGGTGGAAGTGGGACTCTAAACACCCCGCTTACTATTTGCTCCTGACTTCAGCAGTCTTGGGAGCACACCTCTTACGTTTCCCATGTGTCTTTGGACGTGAGAAAGGCTCTGTCTAACCAGCAGTATTATTTGGGCAGCCCCCCCACACACACACACACTTGACTCAGGTAGTGCTGTTCATGAGAAGGAGGCCTCAACCTTCATGGCTGCCATCACATTCTCCGCCAGGTAGATGCTTTCCAGTCAGACTGGGTGGTTCCTACAGAGAATCCCCAGAGCTCTCTTCACCAGGCCTCAGAATCTCCCAGAAACTTGTAGAAACTGGATTTCTGACTTCTCCCCAAGTCTCTGATAGGATGTTTAGGGGAGGATCTGAAAATTTCTCGGAGTTTTAGATGATTTATTTTAGACTCTGTTGTGTTTTAATTTTAATATAAAATATTTGTATAATTTCCAGAGAATTTCATACACACATATGATGTATTTTGATTATATCCATCCTACTCTTCCCTAACACCTCCCAGATCCACCCCTCCCACAGAAAGCTGGGACCCTGCACACATGTGGACAAGAAGCCAAGAGGAAGCCATTTGACCTGTATCGAGAACTCCAGTAGCATGGTTCAACCCTCAAGGAGGAAGGTAGAAAATGTCTCTTTTTATAATGCACAGATATACAAGCTATGAAAAGAAGATATGCAATGCACTGTGTGTTGAAATTTCAGACATGGTTACAGAAAAATTATCTGCAAAGGTTCCTTGTGGGGTGACAAGAAAAACAGACTGAGAAACACTGCTTACCACCGACAGGGTTGAGGATGTACAAGACACACTACTCATGCTCATGACTAATGGCACAGACATAAATAAACATACAAGCACAACCCATACCCAGGATCACACACTGAGACACACATACATATGCAGCCCACATTCAGATATGCATATACAAGCATGTGCATGCACAAATACACTGGTAATCATATCTGGATATAAATACACATTCCTCTCTCTCTCTCTCTCTCTCTCTCTCTCTCTCTCTCTCTCTCACACACACACACACACACACACACACACACACACTTCTTCCTCACACATATGCAGATATACTTGTCTGCAGCCCACACAGGCATCGAGAGAGACTAACAGCACTGTAATAGTGAAGAGAAGACTGGGTTGGGATTTTAATAAAAGCTTTTAAACAAATAAATATATAAAACCTGGCTACCAGGAGCTGTGAGCTGCTTGTCTTACTACATTCTGTCAGTAATGTCCCTGGCCTCTGGCCTCTGGTCTCTCACAGAGGAACCATGCAACTGTCTTCACATGTGAACATCGTGCACATATGCAGGGGAGGCTCTTCTGCGATGCGTGCATGTCCATGGCTGTGAAGGAGGAAGGTACACCTGTTTAGGCACACAACTATAGCATCTGAGAGACATATGTTGGCACGGGGCATAGAGGTCAATGGGCAGGGATGAGTGTAGATGTACATATGGATGGTGAGAACTTAGTCCTCACATCAAGTCCTGTTGACCTTTGCCAGAATATACTAACCTCCTGAAACACTGCTGAGGTCAATAAATAAATGAATGAATATAGTCTACAGAACCCCTCAACTCTGGTTCCTCAACTAAGCATTATACTTTGCTATAACCTGAGGAACTTGGTGCTCACTTCACAGATGAGGCAGCCCTGGCCTCTTCCAGCAACTGCCCCAGGCATTTGGCAGCTGAACCCAAGCTTTCTGGCTCCCAGGCTTTCTGTGAGACAGGTCCATTGGTGACCAAGTGGGACAACTCAGACTGACATCCCTCTGACCTGCCCAAATCACAGACAAGGGGCATCACAGAGGCCTTCTAGTAAAGTCCTCAATACCCCTCTCTGCTTTTCATTCTGCAACTCTCTGATGCTCCCAAATGCTTGACCCTCAACCGCTGCCTCCCAGGTCTCCAAGGGCCAGCCAGAGTCAGCAGTACAAAGCCTATCAGCAATGCTCGCCCAGCACAGCACTCTGACTCAGCCCCTTGGGGGCTGGTGCATACTGTGTGCCAAGGTTAATTAAACTAGTAATTAGAAGGAGAGATGCTTAATCGATCTGGTTAATAAAATAACCCCCTTGCGGGAGCATGTGGGTGCTGTCACTCTGCTGGGCATTATGGGATCAGCCAAGCATAATGCTCCCTCTGTGCCTGGCTCCTTCCCTTCCCACTCTTCAAGCCCAGAACAAATCACTGGGTCCTCCTCAGGGTGGGACCTTGGAAACAGCATCAAGGAGCAGCCTAAAGAGACAGCTCAGGTGCTATGTGCCAGTGTGTCAACAAGGTGAGGCTCCTTCAGGCTGTCTTCCCAGGTCAAAGGCAGGCACTGAGGCCTTAGGGTCTTCCCCTTCCAAGTCAGCTCTTCATGGTGTGCTGTGGATCTTCCTGCCACTCTCTTTGAAGATTACATCTGTTAGATCTAGTCCTCACACTGAAAATCATATCCTCAGTGTCCTTTAAAAATTAATTTTTAATTTTACATATGTAACTCAGATACTTTGTTTCATGTTAGATAGAGGAAGAGGAGATCTGTCCAATCCCAGGCTTTCACCAGGAGAAGCCTGAGGTGGAAGGCTGGCGTGCGGCCTTCTCCCCACATATGCAGATACGTTTGGGAGCATAGCTCTTCAGGTAGCCTTTCTAGATTGTAGTTATCCTATTGCCCCACCCCTTCTTCAGGGGGCTCCCTCCACCCCTCATCACTCCACGATGATATGAAACACTTGATGTTTTCTTCAATCAAATTTCACCAAGATGGAATTTTCCAGACAATCCAGACAAATATTCCTTTGCCCTGAGGACTTCATGTCAGAAATGGCCTGGATCCTGATGTGGGGCATCCCCTCCACTCAATGCTACCTCTGTGTTGGTGCTTCCTGCTTTCTGTCTAGTGCTCTGTGATCAGAATGGGTCAAGACCACAGGAGCATCCCTTCCCTCTTCAGTGCCACCATTTAGGCACCGAAGTTCACAGAAGCCTGGTCATGTGTAAGGATGCCACTGGGAATGCCCACTTCCACCCTCACAGCCTCCTTGATGCAGCTCAGCTCAAAAGCAAAGTCCTCAAAACCCCAGATTCCCATTTTTCCTCCTCAAAGACCAGTCCTGGAGGGGCAGACCCCTGTGGCCTCTCTGGGGGCTTCTGGGAGATCAAAGGTTCTCAGCTCACCTGGCACCTTGCCAGGCAGGAAGGATTGTTGAGATCTCAGCTCTGACAGCAGTGCAGGAGACTCTGCTGATGGGACAGCAGTGTGCCTAGGCAGGGACAGGTGTCACCAGCCTCTGGATGGCTAGTGTAATGGGGTCAGAAGCCAAGTGAGTTTAATGACTGAGGCTGCAGGGCAGCAGCTCTCAGATTCTCAAGTCAATTTCTAGTCTGAAAGGAATAACAGCACATTTACTCACAAAGACAAAATAAAAAGCAAGAAGTCCGTGAGAGAATGCAGACAGGAGGGGTCAGGGCCTGGGCTCTGCCCAGCCTGCTGCTGCCACCTGTGTGCTCCTGGACAGGCCCGTCTCCATCAGAGGCACGCCCGTTCCTCCCACACACACCCACCTACCCTGTCTCTCATCAACACCCACCCATCTGCTCAGCACTCTCTTCATCCACTCAGGTCCTGGCTGAGTATCCCAAATGCCAAAATTTTCATGCATCGCTGCGACCATACCATAAATTCCATGCCATGAAACTTTGTTTCATGTGCAAAATTATTTAAAGTATTGCATAAAATTACCTTCAGGCTCTGTGTATCAGGTGCATAGGCAAATACAAATGAATTCCATGTTTAGTCTTGGGTCTAACCCCAAGACAGCTCATTATATCTGCACAAATAATCCAAACTCTGAGAAGAAATTCCAAAATCTGAAACAGTTGTGGTCCCAAGTATTTCTGGTAAGGGGCACTGCATTTATCGCCTGCCCCTGGTGCAAAGCCTGGTGCTGTGTCACAGTTTGTTTTCTTGGAACAGAGTGTTTCAGTGGAGACAGAGGCAGAAGGATGGATGGGATGTGTAGACTAATTCTAGATTGTAAAGCAATGTGCAAGATAGTAGAGAGACAGCATGTGGCTGAAGAACGAAGGGATCGTCTGAGAAAGGCCTGCTGCCTCAGCAGACACAGAGAGACCTTGAGGGAAAACACCATGGTGGATGGAACAGCAAGAGTGAGGCAACTCTGTGGGAATTCAGCTCAGGCTGTTAAAAAAAGCCAAGGCTGGGCTTTGGTGCAGCATGTGGAGCTGGTGGGAGGGGATGAAGGTGGACTCGGAGAGGTATTGGGGGCAGGACCCAGATCTCCAGAGTTCCAGAGGTGGAAAGAGGAATCTGGACTCATCCCCCAGAGCCATGTGGAGCCAACAAAGCAATGCAGTGTGATTGACACCCCAGGACATCTGTCTAGCTGCTGCTTGGAAATGCTGATAACTGGGGGCTTGTAACTCAGATAACGCTGAAGCCAGAAGTCATTACTACAAGGGCAGAAGGCCTGTGGCAGAAGTCCGGGAAGCACAGGCTGATGTGGAGGAGGCTGAGTGAGGCTGGAGACTGGGAAGGGTTAAGCCTGGGGGCCCATGAAAGCCGCACTAACACCTGACTTTATCACAGTGTCATGGGATGCCAGGAAGTGGGCAGCAGATGGGGCATAGACAGACTGAATCTCATTCTAGAAGGAACCATCTGGTGGTTGTGGGAGGGTGCATAGCAGGTACCCAGGTCCACCCTCTGCCCCCGAGCTGGCTGCTCAACTGCAGATACCTGTGAGCAGTTTTGAGCGCCTAGGAAAGCAATATGGACAGACTCTGTGGACACTGTGCCTCCCCACACCCTCCACCTCCTTCACTTGCTGACTCATCCCCAGGGATTAGCAACCTTTGGAGAGGCCCCTGCTGCTTCTCCATCTCTACAGAAGTACCAGGACTGTGCTGCTCCAAGATGGTCCTTTCTCCCAACTCAGATCCTGCCCTGCCCCATGGTGCATGTGAGTGTGTGTCCACAGGCTCAAATGCATATGAATCCATGCATAAGGATGGCTGGAAGGGAGGGAAGAGGCTGCTCTGGAAGGGACCTGCTGGAGGAGATGCAAGCCCCAGAGCCACAGGAGCCTGGCTGCCTCATAGCCTTGTCGGTTCCCATCAGGAGAGCCATCGCCCTGCAGGCTATTTTATCTGTGTTTATTTGTCTGTCTTCCTGTCTTGCTCGATCTTCTCATGTGTCTATCACATGCTCCTCGGCTGGAGCCAGCGGTTCACAGACAAACTCAGCCTGCTTCCTTCTCCCCAGGCCAGGCATGCACACTCGAGAACCCAGCAAAAGCAGCTCCTGGGCCTCACAGCACTTCACAGTTTGCATTTCTCCAGCCCACGCACGTGTCTAATTATATCCCTGCCTGTTCCCAAAGGAGTTTGGTTGCTGGCCCTCCGTTTGTTCTTCACAGTGACATTGCGGGTTAACAGTGACTTAGCTGGGGGCAGCTGAGGAATCCAATGTCCGAAGGGGCTTTGTCAAGGTCATGGAGCCTGTGTGTGTCTATATTTATTCATATATGTGTGCCATGTGGTTGTGTGCATATACACATATGAACATTTATGGACATGTATGCCTATATGTATATTATATTTGTCCATGTGTTTGTGCATGCACATGTGTGTAAGCATGTGTATTTGTGCATGTGTGTGCATTTTTGTGCTTGTTTGTGCATGCATGTATGTATACCTGTGAAGATATTTTTGTGTAAACACATAGATATGTGTGTGTACTCATATAGGATGTATATACTTGTGTGCATGCATGTATGAGTGTGCATTTGTAGACAACTCACAGTGTATCTTTATGTGTATACATGCATATATGTGCATTCATTCATGAGCATACATGTTTGTATTCCTTTGTGAGTATTTATGCATGTATTTATCAATGTGTGTGTATTTGTGATTGTGTAACTATGAAGTGTATGCCTGTGTGGACATGAATTCCTATGCAAGTGTGTGTATATGCATGTTTTCATGTTTGTGTGTACCTGAATATGAGTTAATTGATGTGTGTATATGTGTACATATTTGTATGTTTTCATTGCTCATTGGCACACATGTATATTTGTGTGAGTGAGTGAGCATGTGTGTATGTGAATTTGTGTGCATATGTGTACATGTTTGTGGATGCATTATGTGTGTGTATTTGTACATATATGCACATGTATATTGGATGCCTTGTATCTGTATGTATGTGAGCATATCTGAATGTGTATGTGCCTGTGTGTGCACATTCATGCGTATTCATTTGTGCATATGTGTTTGTGCATGCGTGCATGCTTGCTCATACGAACCTACATGCTTTTGGGTGATTGTGCATATGTGCTCACACATGGGTGCATATGTGTGTGAACATATCCATATGTGCACATATGTGTTGGTGAATGATTATGCACATGCATTTACCTGTATCTGTGTATGCATGGATGTATGTGTCTTCTCACATGATTTTATGTGTGCCTGCACACATGTGCACACACATACTTTCATGTGCTTGTGTGTATTCATGTGTGCACATGTGCTTATATGTATTTCTATACATGTGTATTTATGTGTGTGTGTATCCACGCATTTGTGTGCATGTGCTTGTGTGAGGACTGGGAGGGCCAAGTGACTACTTGCTGTGTGTCTCACCCTACACCTGCCGTGAGGACTGGGGCTCTGGAAGGGCTGGACATGGTTGTGTCACAGAAGAGAAGGGGCTGCCCCGCTGCCAGCAGATGACAGGAGGACTGGAAGCCAGAGCTGCAACAAAGGAGGGGACAAGGGGAACAACGAGGCTTGGCAGCCACTGTCCCAGCTGCTCTGGGTTTGAAGCACAGCCACTTTGCTGGCTCCAGCACAGCGCGAACAGGTGGCAGCGAGATTGGCACAGCCAGGAAAATCCATCTTGTGGAGGCCAGCACTCAGCAGCAGAGCGGGCGAGGGAGGCGGGCCTGAGGGGAGGGGCTGCGAGGAGGAACCTCCCCCATGTTGATGCCTGCCACCTCTGCTCTTCCAAGTCTAGGTACCCAACAGAGACCACCAGCTGACCTGCTCCCTTCACCAGCAGGAGCCCACAGGCACCGGCTTCCCCGCTTTGCCCTGATGTCTACAGCTTTCAGCAGCTTGTGCCAGCGGGCTGCCGGGCACCTTGGGTAAAGGGGGGCACTGAGGGCTCTCTGGGGGGGCTCTGAACCCAGCACCAGCAGCCCATTAGAATGGCGTGCCCCCAGCTCATGCTAAGATAACTCAGCTTGTACTGTGGTTATGTGGACACTGTCAGAACCCCCGAGTTCTGTCCATGTGGCACTTACACATTAGAGGGACAGGTCACAGTCACTTCACATAGCAACCGAAGTAGCAGGAAATAATCAGACATTGCCAGAAGTAACTAGAGAGGTGGCCTTCTGGGTGAGGTAGCCAAGGGGGACTTCTCTGAGGATTCTCTTTGGGGTGAGACCTGAATCAAGAGCCCTTCATAAGGCTGGAGAAGACTCTACCACTGATATGGGAAGAAGCATGAACAAGACCTGGGGCAGAAATGATGTTGGCCTGCTTGATGGACAGAAGCATGCATCCTGCTTGAGGTCAGGAGCATGCAGGGCCTGCATCCACAGAGGCTGATGGTCGTGGGCAAATAGACGAGATGTGGGGTGTGACAACCAGAGATGAGGCAGGAGAAACAAAGGGTGAGAAGAAGCTAAATTTGGGGGCTTCGGCTCTGGGGGTGGCTACAGGGTTCAGGAGAAGGGGTGAGGGGAATTAAAGCTTGGTTCAGATTTGAGCCGAGGAGCACACGTTTCCTGGTCTATGGAGGTCTGGAGTTCTTCTAAAGGAAGGGTGGAACGCCACATCTTTATTTTCTTTTCCACAAACATAACCTTTGGGGGGATTCTCATCCTGCCTCTTAGGCCAGCAGAGCCTGAAGCAGCACATCTGGTCCAGGTGTGTGTCCGAGATCCAGGGTATAGCCCTGCCCTGTGTATACTCCCTGACGGTTCTCCTGGCATCCTGGGGAAGTGAGTCCCTTCCTTAAGACGGATGACACCTTACAACCTCCATATGCTCAGCTTTCTTTTTATTATTTTAATTTCTAAATACTTGGGAAATTTTCCAGTCCTGACTTCTGCTGTAATTCTGGTGCCAGCAAACACACTTGCACCCCCACCACACCCCATTTTTCATCCCAGCCATGAGGACTTCTCCCAGTGCATGTCTGAGGGGAGACTGAAATTCAAGGAGAGAGAGAGCTTCAGCCAACTGTGCCTGCCCTTGAGTCTGATCACAAACACAATTCTCTGCAGCAGCAGTGGAGAGCTAGTCTGGCCTTTCATGGGTCCAGGCACCAGACAGGGACCTGCAGGCTTCCTCATCCAGCCACAGCCACCTGTTACATTAGCCAGGTCCCCTTCCTTCCTCTGCTATAGCTACCTTCCCTTAGGACACTCTGGAATGTTCCCCCTAACCTTTGTGGAGCTCAATCGTCCAAGTGTCCCCTCTTCTATGGAGCCTTCTCTGGACCCAAGTCTAAATTGTCTTTCCCGAGTGTCCCCTGTCACTAGCAGAGTCTCACAGACTCTGCAGATGTGTCTGGTAAAGACATCTCTGCTTGCACTGTGTCCAGTGATGGGGATAGTGCTGGCTCAGAGTTGGGTAGTAAGAACCTGTTGAATGAGTGGATGGGCTTCTGTGCTTCCTGTTTATCTCCTGGGAACCCTTCCTGGGGAAGGGACATGAGGTGTACTGAGTAAAGCAAGGTTAGGGGCATAGAAAAAGACACCATTCATTATTAACCAGTCCCATGTGCCAGGACAATGCCGTGACCTCATTGGACATGTTGTCTTCATTTCAGATCAGAGCTGACCAAAGCTCAAAAGCGCAAAAGGAGTGGGGGGCTGAAGAGATGGCTTATAGATTAAGAGCTGACTGGCTCAAACCACCTGTAACTCAGCTCCAGGGGACCCGACACCCTCACCTAGCCTCTGTCGGTACTTGCACACACAAGGCTGCTACACACACACACACACACACACACACACACACACACACACACACACACACACAATCTTAAAATAGTACTTTTTTTGAAAAAGAAACCTCCAGAATCAGACAGCTTGCAAACAGAAGATCTCCATTCTAATCCTGGCTTTCCTACCCAGGCTTTTTCTACGAGGCTGAGAATGGACCACAGATAGATAACCAGTTTTCAAAATTGTCACCACACTGTTGACACTTTGATAGCTCACAAAGTGAGTCCTGACTCCTGGCATGGGGTGGTACCTGTGCTGCCTGGGATGCTGAGTAAGTCCCGAGGCTGCACCACAGCTCAGAGGCTGCTGTAGAAGGAGGCAGTTGCCTTGATGTGGGGCTCCCACTGTGTAAACCAGCCTCCACTGGAGGGGCTGGCCACTCAGCCAATTCTTTGGAGCTACATTTCTGTTCTGCAGTGATCCAGCTTGCTTTAGGCCCATAGCAGGCCACCTTGCTGGCCATTTCTGCTTCCTGCTTCTTCAAATTGTTGTTCACCATGTGCTCATGAGTATCCCCTGAATTGCTCCCCCAGCTTCTGGCCTCATCTATGCTGTCAGCTCTGTGAGGACAGGGGTTTGCCTGCCTGGTTTTGCTAACTCAGGACACGGCTCAGTGGTTGACAATAGTGCCGTGTCCCTGCAATGAACACCTCCCAAACATACACCCTTCAAGTCCTGTCATCATAATCTCGGTCCTTATCCACACCCTACTTGTGGTACTTAAGTATTTTTCTTTCCATCAGCCACCTTTAAAAAACTTAAAGAAATAAAATGTAAAAAGAAGCTTTTTTATCACTGCCGTAAGTGGAAAGCCAATATCACGAGCCATAAATAGAAGACAACTGTTAAAACAAATGCCACAAAACAAAGCAACGGCAGTGAAATCTGAGCAAGTGCCTGGCGCTGCAGAAGGTGCCGGGAATGAGCTGAGGCCGATCTCTTTTTGCCAAACAGGAGCAAGTGTTATAAGGCTTTAAAGAAATGCTAGCCCGGACCAAGAGTCCTCAGGCAGTCAAAAGTGTTCGAACCGAATAGGTGTGACCTTCCTGCCCCATGATTGCATTCTGGGTACCTCCTAAACTTATGCCTACATCCATTGTCCTCACCTGCACATCAGTGACCATAGATCCTGGAAACCTCAGGAGAGCTTCAGTAGACACATGTAAGACTTCTATGAACACAAGAGTCTTGAATAGACATGGGATTAACTGAATTCCATAGAGCCACTGTTTCTCTGCTCCAGAGAAATAAGCACCCGGCCCATCTGCCCCTCAGCTCTGGTGTTCCTCCTGATATTTGCCTGTCAGCAGGCCGCTGTCCCCCATGGCCTTCAGAAGAATTCTGTCCTCCGGATTCTTGACTCTCCCTTTTGATCTCATGCCACATTTGTAGGATCCTGGGTGTCCATTGCTAGGCAACAGAATAATATGATGAAATCTCAGAGGGATCCATGGCCAAAAGGAGGCTTGTTAAGAGGGGCCACCACTCACCCAAGGCTGAGCAGAGAGCGAGTTGCTGGCAGAATCCAGAGGACAACTCAGGTCCTCACCTTCTCCTGGAGGGCATGGAGGGCATGCCCACACTCTCCTCCTGTGCAGGATGCTCGTCTATGCACTTCAGTCGTCTACACAGCCATTTTGTAGATGAAAGAACTGAGGTTCTGAGGAGAGACTTACCAGAGCCACAGTGAGCTTATGTCCAGACCCAACTCCACCAGCTGTACCATTGATCTTACACAACCCTGTCACTCTCCATTGGTAGCTTAAGCTCAGGTAGCTCCTTCTCAAAATCTGTCAATGTACACCCTCCACAGGAGACGATGGCCCCCGTTTTTCTGCCTCTGAGTATGTCTGCCTCAAGACTGATGGCACCCAGCTTGCTCCCTCCCCCCTGTTTAGTTACCTTGAGCCAAAGGCAAAGTCTATAGCTGCTAATCAAGGCATTCAAGACAGCATGGGCAGACATGACCATTATTTAATCACATTCTTTTCTTGCAAGGCTGTCCAGGAAGTGCCAGGGGCCTGGTAGGGAACAGCGTAGGTGGACCAGTTCACAGGGTCACTGCCCAAGGGAGCCTTAGCCACTCTTGGGTCCCAACATAGGGCATGTAGGGGGCTTCCTATTGTTGTGCATGAGGTTACTGCCATTGCCTGCTGCTCCAAATGGCTCCACAACCATAAAGCAGCTGAGGAAAAATGACAGCAGGGAAGGAAAACGAGCCACGGAGGAAATTAGCTCTCACCCGGGGAGATCTCGGCTTTCTGCTGACAGAGGCCTCTACCCTACAAAGCTAAGAGCTTAAACTCCACTCTTACAGTAATTACCATGCCATAGGCACCTCTGCCCTTGGCCCAGCCCCTGAGGGTCCCTCCTAGGACACTGAGAGAGACCCACAGCCTAGAGCTGGAGTCTTCAGATACCAAGGGATGGGAAGGAGGTTTTGTGCCAGAGCCAGGGTCTCCTTCATAGTGGACTATCCAATGGATGCAAGAGCCTGAAGAGGACTTGGGGATCAGCTGTTCCTGCCTCCTCACTCGATAGATGAGGAGCCAGGAGACCCAGAGAGGATTAGTGACTAAGTGAAGGCCACCCAGGTAAAGACCAGATCAGATTAAAGCTACATGCCCACCTCCGTGGACCAGAACCATTTCTGTCAAGTTCTGCCCCCAATGTGCCTATTGCTTGCAGACTGGGTCCAGCTAGGCCCAGTGAGTGCTGGCCTCAGTTAAAACAAGCACTCAGGACCACCATTGTGTCTAGTCCTTACCTGGTCGCACTGTCCCCCACAGCAGAGCATGCTTCCATGTGGGCTTCTCAGGCCACACTCTCAGGGATCCAGTCTAGGGGGATTTGGGAGATGAACGTGTGTCTCCTACCAAAGGGGAATGACCTTCTCACATCTAGTAGGGGTAGGCACCCCTTCTGGGCAGGGTCTCTATTATCACACCCTGACCCCAGACTCCCAGCTGGCCCAAGGCAAGCCAGCCCTCCATTCTCCTTCCCCAACCAAGTATTTGTCTCAGCACAGCTTGAGACTGCACAGCCCCACATCACATGTATCTCTCCAAGTGGGGACATCTGTTGTTTTTTCCTGCAAGCATTTCCCTCTTTGTGGACCAACCCTTCCCTTTTCTAGTCCTGAGTTTCTGAAGACACTGGTCACTGGGGGAGGGACAGGAAGGTTTAGGTAGGGGCACACACAACTCAGGCTTAGTGTTGATCTCATCACCCTGGTTACCAGGGCAGTTCAAGACTGTATGGGGAGTGTAATGACTAGTGAAGGAGAGAGCTGGAGTGCAGCTGGACTGGAATTGCTGGCCAGGGGTGCAAGGCCAGTGATGACCATCATTTGTGAATGAAGGCAAGGTAGAGCAGCGCAGGCCTGCAGTGGGCGCGTTCAGCATCCCAATGACCGCCAAGCACCTGGATCCAACCAAACCTGAAGCTGGAATGAAGATCATTATTTCACAATTACTCTTCAGCTTCACTGCCCCTGACATTCTATGCTTCTGTCACTCGGACGTGGTAAAGCCTCCTGTTAGGGACCTTACCCATGGTCACTGCCTCTCTCTGGATCCCTTCTAATGAGGACCCCTAGAACTTTCCTGGGTCTGAGTCTCAGGGGTGATGATGTCTGTATTTAGTCCCTCTACAAAGCAAAGAGCTTTTTTGCTGAGTTTGAAGATTCTGTTGCCTGTCACCCTGGAGACAATTATATTGAGCCAACTTCTGAAGATCTCCCCACCCCATCAGGCCCTGGCTCTCAAGAATGAAGTCAACTTAACCAGGCCTCTGGCTTTATGTTCACAGTGGTGACTGTAATTTGCATGTGTGTTTGTGCATTAGAAGGCCCCAGGACTATTGGCATGAACAAAATGAGGGGCATGTACATTGGTTTCTGCTGGCTTCAGCATACATGCCTACCTCCCCACTGCATCTCCCTGGGCGGTATATGGACATAGGCACCCAGCTAAGGTTTGGTCACCCACAGTGTGCCCACCTCTGACATTGTGACAGGGTGAGCATGTGACCCTGAAAACCAAGTACCTCATTTCGTCTGGGGCTGCTGAGTATGTGGGATATAAATCTGGAGTTGCCAAGGACCAGCGTGGAGGTACAGCTGTCAAAGTTACTGTCAAAGTTTTCTTGCTTTTGTTTTACTTAATTTACCAGTGTATCCATGTGCATGTGTGTGCCTGCTTGTCTGTTTATGCACAACATGTGTGCAGGTATTCAAGGAGCCCACAAGGATATCAGAGCCCCAGAGTTCCAGGGGATTGTGAGCTGCCAAGTATGAATGCCAGGATCTGAACTCCAGGCCCCTGAGTCAGTCCCCCAGCTGCACTTCCCTTGTTTTTATTTTTTGTATAGACAGCATATGTGGGGGGTCCATATGTGTGTTAGGGTGGTAGGTGTGTGTGCATGTGGAGACCAGAGGTCTACACTGGCTGTCATTCCTCAGGAGCTGTATTAATCAGAAATCTCTAGAGGAGTAGGCATACATATATATGAACATACATATATATGCATATACAAATACAAACAAATATACATATAAGCATATATATATATATACACACATATACAAATACCCACAAATTACATATAATCATACATATATACACACATATACAAATACACACAAATTATATATAAACATATACATATACATGCATATACAAATACACACAATTACATATAAGCATGTACATATACGCGCATATACAAATACACATATATACATAAATATATACATATCTGTGTATAACATATAAATGTATACATAATATACAAAATAAAAGGAGATTTATTATATTGGCTTATATGACATGGTCCAGGTAATCTAACAGTGACTAATTCACAGAGGAGTGGATGAGATCTGGTAGTTCCTCAATCCACAAGGCAGGATGTCTCAGCAGTCCCAATACCACACTGAAGGCCTGGGAGACCCCAGAGCAACTGTGGCCCTTCAGTCTTCTGGAATCACAAAAGAAAAGGTTCTAATATCGGCAAAGAAACACAGTAGAAACAGGGTGGAGGACCTGCCAGCAAGACAGAGGGCAAGCTGGCAAGAAGCAAGTTTTCTTCTTCAGTGTCCTTTTAACCAGCCGTCACAGAAGGTGCCACCACACTGAGAATGGGTCTCTCCACTTCAGAGAGTCTGATCAAGAAAACCCCTCACAGGATTGCCAGCAGCTGCTATTCCTGTTGATAATAGATGATCCGGTCGAGGGGACAGGCATGATCAGGCCTCATAGAGGCCGTTGCTTGTTATTTGAGATGCAGTCTCATACTGGTGTGGGCTCAGTGACTAGGCTTTCGCTGGCCACTGAGCACCGGGGCTCTGCCATTTCTGCCCCCGTGGCAGTGGCTGGTCCTCAGGAGCCACCGTGCCTGCTGCTTTCACAGGAGTTTTGGGGATCAAGCTCAGGGCCGGTCCTTGCAGGACCAGCACACTTTCCTGCCTGATTTTTCTCTTCAGCCCCAAACTGGCTTTCTGATTCTTGTAAGCCAGAAAGTACTGGCTAATGTGGGAACTGTTTTTGGAAATGATGATGATATACTAGGTACAGTGACACACACCTTTCATCCCAGCACTCAGGAGGCAGGGCCAAGGAAAGCTCTGTGAGTTCAAGACCAGTCTGGTCTACATAGCAAGTTCCAGGACAGCCAGGTCTATGCAGTAAAACCTCTAATAAGAAAGGGGGTAGAGAGCGGGATGAAGGAGGGAGGGGAATGGTAACAGGTGTGGCACGGCTCTAAGCCTAGCACTGGGAGGTAGAAAGAGGGAGAAACAGTAATAACAAGAATCCAGCCTGGGCACAGAAAGACCTTGCCTCAAAAAATAAACAAAACAAAAAATAGAAACAAATTATTACTATATTTATTTATTTATTTATTTAAACTTTATTTATTTGCCTTGGTGTTTGCCTGGAACTGGAACTACAGACAGTTGTTAGCTGCCACGTGGGTGCTGGGAATCGAACCCCAGTCCTCTGGAAGAGCAGAGGGTGCTCTTAACCGCTGAGCCATCTCTCCAGCCCCATGAAACAAATTATTACTATATTTATTAAGATGCCAAAGTCTTAAATGAATATTTCTGTAAGCAACATAACAAAAGTACAACCAAGAAAGACTGGCCTCCTTACACGGGCAGACTACACATGGGGTGTGGGGTGGGGGGAGGGGGTGTTGTATTAGGTTTTTGATTTTATTTGGGCTAGAGGTCTGACTTGTTTGTGGCCACTTTTATTTTTAAAAATAACTTAAATGTTTATATTAACTTTATTTTGTTTGGCCCATGTTTTAGGTATACTATTATGGCTTTTATTTTAATTTAACTTATTTTTATTAATTTATTTGGCCCTGTGGCCGTGGCCTTGCCCGGGTCCGGGTCTCTTACATGTTTTCTTGTTTGTTTGTTTGGGTTATTTTTTGCAGCTAGAAGGAGTCTGTCTGACTCTGCCTTCTCTTTACCTCTCTCTCCTGATTCCTCCACCTACTTCTACTGCACCCGACACAGGCCGAAACAGTTCTCTTATTTAAAGAACAGTTTTAACAGCATACAGATGAACATTCCCACTGCAATGGGGTAAACAGAACAGAGCTTTATTTTGCTCCTTTGGTATACTCTAACTCTAAGATGCCACGTTAGGTTTTGCTCAGATTGGTGAAATGACTCAGATTTTTTTTCCTCCCTCACATTTGGAAAAAAAATAAATAAAACAAACAGAAGACACCTTCAGCTGCCCAAGCCAAGAGGATGGATGACCAACCATTCTACCTCCATGCTGAGGATCACAGCGAATGGGGTATCTAGGGCAGAGCAGGGGCCTCACACCCACCTTTCTGTTCCCACCTTTCTGCTCTGAGTCCCACTCACTCCAGGCTCTTCATTCCATGCCCTCTCACACACATCCAACATGGCGGCCCCACTGGCTCTGAGTTCCTGAGCATGGCTGGTAGGGCATCCAGCTAGAGGCAAGTTACTCAGGGAAAGACACAGGGCCAAAGTCAACACACTGGTGGCAGAGCTCTGTTTATCTCTATTTCCCATTTGTGTAGAAGGGAAACAAGACACAGATTGCTTTGAAATTCCTCCAAAGGAAGTTGCTGGAGTCTCTGTCCATCTGTCTGTCTCCCTCAAGCTAGCTATTCTTCCCCTGCTCACAGCCCTCAACAACTGCTGTTTTAGGTTGATCTCTGTTGCTGTGATAAAGTACTCTGAATAAAAGTGACTTGGAGAGGAAAGGATTGATTTGGCTCACACTTCAGGTCACCACAGTCCATCACTGAAGGAAGTCAGGGCAGGAAATCAAGAGAAGAACCTGGAGGCAATGCAGCTTGCTGACTCTCTCAAGATGTACCTACCTAGGGATGGTGATGCCCATAGTGGGCTGGGCCCTCTTGCGTTAAGAAAATGCTCTGCAAACCAGTCTGGTCGAAGCAATTATTTTCAACCAAGATTTCCTCTCCCTGAGTGACTTCAGGCTGTATCAAGTTGGCAATAAAAACTAAGCAAGACAGCAACTCTCTTCCAAAAGCATTGGAGCCATGCTCCAGATATCCCGGGAGCTCTCTGCTGCCTGCATCTTTCTCTAGTTGCAGCCACTCTTGCTGTTTGGTGCTCCCTGGGGTCATCTGCAATCTGTCTGTTCTCATGCTGCGCTGTCCTGTGGAAAAGCTTGGGGCAGGGTGGGAGAGTCATCATGCTCATACCGTAACTTGTAGCAGCCCCTTTGCTCCCCAGATCTACTTGGGAGCTATGCTCATTGCCATCCCCTCTAAGAGCAGGAAAACATGTTGTCAAGGGGACCAAGGAGCACACCTAAGGCCATTACTAAGTGGACATGTCCCTGCACCCTATGACACCTTTGAGAACTTTTTAAAATAATCACACACTGTGACAGACAGGAGCTGAGTTTTGAGAAAAGTCAAAGAAGAGCCCTCGCACAGAGATGTGGGCTACATTAGGACGGAAGCCATGTGTTTCCACAAACCACACAGGATGCCATTGCTGTCCTGCTTGGGAAGGGAAGGAGAAGGGGCAGTGTGACAGAGCTGAAAGACTGACAGCCACTTGGCAGGTGCTCACATGAGAATCACCGCCCAGGCGAGGAGAGCCCAGGACGAGATGCCTGACTCATTCTAAATAGAAACCAGAGGACCAGGGAGATCGAACCCCTCACCCTGAGCTGTGAGCACGAGAGAGAAGAACCCGGGGGGGGGGGGGAGCAGCAAGCAATGAAGCTGTATTGGCTTCTGTCGTATCCTCTGCCGCAGTTTGAGGATTACAACACCCACTTAACATAGTACTCCAAAGTTAGGAGTGGTTACAGATACTCGCAGGAGCTGTGAGCCAGATACATTAAATGGGAGTTCCAGACCCAAAGTGTTTGCAAGCTTCAAGTTGTGTGCTGCTGTTCTGAGCAGCATGATAAAATCCTTCACTCTCCTCCATCCCGGCCAGTGTATTTACACTGTGTACACTGCCTGCCTGGTGGTCACCCAGCAGCCATTTGGGTTATTTCTGTCGCTATCACAGAATCACTGCACTGTGTTCAAGTACTATATTTTCAGTCATAACAAATTCAAAATATTAGAAGAGTAATGCTACCAAGGCATACAGTCTAGGGGGTCAGAATGGGCAGGGCGCTACACTGGAAGGCTTCACAATGTCTAATATAGGGCTTGGTATACTATCTGCTGTTCAGACATCTGGGGCAGAAGGTCTTGGATGAAATTACGGATGGGTTAGAAGGGGCTATTGTACAGTAGGTGCAACCAGAGTGTGTCAGTTGAATGTTGGGGGTCTCAGCTGGGCTGCTGCAACACCTCATCTTACTGTGGACTGTCTGGGTGGCTTCATCAGTCCCTCATCTTCCTGAGCCACTGGGCCAGTAGGATGCTCCCAAGCCAGAGAAGGTCAAGAGTGCAAGTAAACACATGGTCCTCATGAGGCTGGAATCTAAGTCATCACTTCCACCTGTCCATTGTTGGCCAAAGCAGGTCCCGTGGCCAGGCCAATGCCGAGGGCTGAGGAAGCACACTGTGTCAGGCCAGAGCAGCCGGAAGGAGACAGGGCATGCTCCATTCCAGGGGCCACAGCTGCATCACACCTATTTGCCTACTTTCTTACACTGTGGTGATATATTGTGTATCTAATAAAATTGGCCTGAAAATTAGGAGGACAGAGTCAGCCACAGATTTAGCCAGGGAGTGGTAACACACACCTTTAATCCCAGCACTCAGGAGGCAGAGGCAGGATGGATCTCTGTGAGTTCAAGACCAAACAGACCCAGGCAGTGGTGGCACACACCTTTAATCTCAGCACTTGGGATCCCATGCCTCAGCTCCCAGTGCTTTGGAAACACACAGGGGAAGCACACACACACACACACACACACACACACACACACACACACACACACACACGCAATCTCAGCACTAGGAAAGTTGGACAAGAAAGTGATACAACTGGGTAGAGAAAGATATCAGGTGAGAGAAGGCAGTAGTTCAGCTCTTGTCCTGTGACCTCCTTCCCTTTGGGCTGAGGACCCAGAGGCATTCAGCCTGAGGATTAGTGGAGATAGGCCTGAGGAGTGGCTGGGTGAGAATTGACTGTGGTCTGTTTCCTCTCTCTGATCTTTCAGTTTTTCCCCAATATCTGGCTCAGGGCTTTTTTTTTTTTAAACTTTATTTATTTATTATTTATTTATTTATTTGCCTTGGTGTTTGCCTGGAACTGGAACTACAGACAGTTGTTAGCTGCCATGTGGGTGCTGGGAATCGAACCCGGGTCCTCTGGAAGAGCAGACGGTGCTCTCAACCGCTGCTGGCTCAGGGCTTTTATTATAAAACCAGGTAGACTTTGTGCAATACCAGACATTGTTCTCTCGTGAGTTCTAGCAATGGATGAACAAGTGAGTGAGATCCCAGTAGGAAGGATGGGATAGTGTGTTTTACTATAGCAGGGATAACTCCATGCCTGGCTCTTCTGGGGGATTGTAACTGGCAGGGCATGACCACCCAGATAGTGTGTAGGTGAACAAATTTCAGCTTCAGCAGGAGAGCGTGTAAGGGATTGACTCCCTTCCAAGGGTGTATGTAAGGCTGTGGGCTGCTCCAGTACCGCACAGGCACCAGACCACCACTATGTCTCTGCTACCACACCCTCTTCCACCTACTCCCTCTTTCTGTGGACTCTTTTGTCTGGGCCCCGCCCATGCATGGCTTTTGCAAGGCTCAGGCTGAGTTGAGATTTGCCTGCTGTCTTGATGATTACAGTCTGCCAGGGATGGAGTCTACCAGCAAGGGTGGGATGGGCATTCATAGGACCTATGGTGGATGCTATACCGAGGTGGGAGACAGCGCCTAAGCTGGGTCCTGACAGCAAGATGAAGTTCACTGGGCAAACAGGTGGAGATAGCCTCCAGAGTCAGCCAGATGGTATGGATTTATTCAGTGCTAGGCTGTTGTAAAGGTTACAAGGCCAAGGTCAAATGTTGGTAGAGCTGGCTCCCTCCGAGGGCTGAGAGGGAGCAGGCCTTTTCAGGGTCCTGACCTGGTGTCTTTACATTACTTGCCCTTTACCTGTGTCCTGGTATCCGGCCTTCCCCTTTGTGTATGGCTATCAATCTCATCAGATCAGAGCACAGTTTAATGATGGCATTTCAACTTGATTGCCTCTGTAAAGACCTTGTCTCCAAATAGGATCGTGTTCTGAGGTCCCAAGGGTTATCATTTCAGTATGACTTTTTGGGGGAGTCAACTCATAACATCCAGGCCCTGCACAGCCTTCTGGTTTCTTCCTTCTATGTTTTCAACTGTGAAAACACAACAGGAGTTCTTGGTACAATTAGATCTGCCTGTTACCAACGGTGGTGGCTTGCATGGGTGGCAGAGGGTGTCATTGGAAAGGATCAGTGGTGGGGAAGCACTGGCCAGGGCTGGGGTAGGTGAGACTGGAAAGGAGCTGAGGGTCCACTCTCGGGAGCAGGATGGGATAGGCTCATTGAGACTCAGAAGAGGGAGGCCCAGGTGTGGGCACTTTGCTGGGGAAGCCAGCAAATTTCTGTGAGCAGATTTTATGTGGGATTAGGGTGCAATGATGGGCAAAGAGATGGAACTCCACACAGCTTGGTATAAACAGAAAGGGACCTAGGTCTAGGCTGGCAGAAAAGAGGAAGGAGGTCATTCAAGAGGGAAGGACTTGGGGAAGCCATAGCCTAGGGGAGGAACGGGCCTCAGAGTCCTGTGTTCTAGGCAGGTTTTCCCCTTTGCACCTTCACCCCGGAGGAGCTAAGGTTCCTCCTGGCTTTAACTTATAGTTCAGTCACAAGACCTGATGTAGCACCGGCTCTGAGAACCAAGCTGGCTGACCTCCCCTAGACCCAGGCTGACCCAACAGCGGCTCACAGGAGCCGGCCCTGACCCCAGAAGCCTCCGCTAAGGGTCAGCTGAGTGGACATGCTGGAGTGGTGATGAGGCTCCTGAAACAAGCCATGACACATGGTGTGAATGGGCAAGACAGTTGTACTCAGTCGGCAAGATCCACCTAGCCCAGCCAGGGAAAATTAAAGCCAGCTTCCTGGAGGAGGCGTATGTGTGCTGAGTCATAAAAAATGAGAGGAAATTAGCCAGGCAAAGCTGAGAAGGGAAGACGTTGATGTGAGCATGGATCAGAGGGGAAGCTGAGAGAGGTGGGGAACAGCCACACATTCCCATGAGCCCTCAAGTCCTTAGGGTGTGGCCTAGAGAGGAAAGAAGGGTCACATCTGGGCCAGAGTCAGTCCAGCAGGTCGGAGAGGCTATGGGTTAGCCTTGGCAAATTAGCACCTTCCCCAAGACTCTGTCTAATGTTTGTCTCTCTGTCTCTGTCTCTGTCTCTCTCTGTAACTGTGTTTTGTTTTCATTATTTTGTGGTGGTGCCAAGGATTAATCAGCCTTGTGTAATTAGGCACATCTAGTTTCTGATTTGTTCATCGCTAAAGGGTCTGGACAAACTGACTCCGAGGGACCTCTAGCCTCAAGCCATTATCAGACAGACAGGGAGGGTGATACAATTAGAGGTGGGGGCATCTGATAGAAAGCCGTGTGTCTGGCAGCCTAGCAGCTGGTTCGGGACTAAGGGCAGAAGAGAGCAGAGAGTTTACCCTTATGATAGGATTTGGAGGCACCGTAGAGAGCCAGAAGCTCTTTCCTAGACAGGACCTCAAAGAACACACAGGGCACCTGACATTAATTACCAGACCATGCAGAGGGAAACCAATTCCACCCCCTTCCTCTTCACACTGAGAGAAGGGTTCTGAGAGAGGTGGGCGGTAAGGATTAGTCACTGACCTGGGGCAGGGGTGGGACCCTTTCTTTCACAGGCCCGTCCTGGCTCAAAAAGCCCTGTCCCTGAGCTCTGCCTCTGAGCCCCTGACAGTGGCCACCTGGAGCCAAACCAGAGAATCGAGAACCCCCATTTAGCAGGAGAAGGGCAATCAGGGCAAGGCTGGCAAGAAAATTTCAGGTAATTGATGCTATTTTCCCATTGACTGTGTTCTGCTAGAAAAGATTTTGGTTACAAGGTGTAATCAAATCACACTTAAGAATTCCACTAAAAGATTACTTTTATAATGAGGAAAAAAATATACTTTCTAAAAGGAATCTGCAGTAGAAGCTCAGAGGTCAACTTGCAATGCCTTTAGCAATGTGATAGGCACCTGCTCTCTGAGGCAGTGGTCCCATTAGGGGGAATTGGCCCACAGGTGTGTGGGAGAAGATGCCCTCTGAAGCCTTGCCTGTGACTGTAAAATATTGGAAATAACCCCAGAACCATCAATCCTGGGTGGTTCAATGGGACTTGTACAAGATGGAATACAATTCAAGCATTAAAAAGACCATGGGGAAAAGGTTTTCAAAAAACATTATGTGAGAAGGCGAGAAGACCAGAGCATACAGGCACCGTGCACACAGGCACCCCAGGAGGACGTCAGTGCAGACATATTAGCAGCCGGAAGTGATCTCCAGCTCATACCCCTGATGTCATTTCCCAAGTCCTTCCCTTCTTTTTAAAGTTACTTTATCACCACCATACAAACTGGCCGAACACAAACACTGTTAACTGGAACTATGGTGATCTCCTCACCCCAAAGCCCATAGTCACACCCTCTGAGGCTTCCTTAATCAAGTCACATTCACAGCTTCTCAGGCTAAGCGCGTGGTCATGACTTAGGGGTCACCACCCCTTCAGATCCCAGCTTCATGAGACATTGAAGACTTCCAGGAAGAGAAGTCAAGAGCTCAGGGATCTAGGTGAGCAGAGGTCATGTTTTTTGTGGCAACTCTTTCTCTGTTTGGCTCCTCTCCCCTGAGTGTGTGTTGGCTGTTTTCTCAATCCTTAAACAATAACTGTGCAACTTTTAAAAAACACCTTGAAGGGTCTTTTGCATATGTCAATCACCTCCCTTCTTCCTACCTACTGCCCTTCAGCAAGGACACATGGACACACACACACACACACACACACACACACACACACACACACACACTCCTTCCCTGATTGGGGCCTTCAAAGGCAGACATCCTCACTAGCATATCAAACACTCAGGAGTTGTTTCCACTTTTTAAATTAATCCCCTTCCGTTATTCCATTCTTGATATTTTGTTTATTTTTGAGAAAGAGGGATTTAAAGAAATACATTACCCCATCTTAATTACTCAGAGAAATAATCTATTTTTTGAGTCTCCATAAAAAATGTCAACTGCCCAGCCAGGCATGGGGATGCACATCTGTAATAGCTGCCTTTGGAAAGTAGAATCAGGAGACAGAAGTTCAAGGTCATCCTAACTACTGTGTTCATTACTTTTTCTTTCTTTCTCTCTGTGTGGGGTGTACATACACGTTCATGTAGGTGTGTATACACGTGCAAGCAGGTATGTGTGTGGATGTCAGAGGTCAACATAGACATCTTCGTCAATTGCCCTGCGTGTTATTTTTTTCAGACAGGGACTGGGTCGCTAGGTGAACATGGAGCTCTCGGATTTGGCTAAACTGACCTGCTAATGAATTCCAGCAACACAAATGTCTCTACCTCCTAGCTCCAGGATTGCAGACATGAGTGCCCAGCTGTTGCATGGGTACAGGGGGATCTAAACTCAGGTCCCAGTACCTGTGTAGTACCCATTCAGCCGTCTCCTCAGACCCAGGTATGACTTAATTTTCTCTTTGCTGTAGCAAATTATCTGATGAGAAGTAACTCGAGAGTGCTAAGGTTTATGTTGTCTTGAAGTTAGAGTTCATCATGGCAAGGATGTTCCAGCAACAAGGAGTGTGAAGCAGATGGTCACACTCTGACCACAGCAGGAAGCAGAGAGATGTTGGTGCTCAACTCACCTCCTTTTATTCCACCCAGGACCCAACACCCTTGATAGTGCCCTCCCCATTCAGGATTCATCTTATCTCTTCTGGTTAAACTTTTCTGGAAATACTCTCATAGAGACACACCCAGAAATGTGTTTCCATGGTGATTCTAAACCAAATCAAATTGACAACAGATATTAACAGTGAATTCTTGGCCTCCAGATCTGGAGAACTTAGGTGGGGATAAGGCAGATTGAAGGTCTTCCATTACCCAGCCCCTAGACCAGTTGGTGGCTTTAGAATATGGGCCCCGGAAGCTGGAGCTTCTGGCTTCTCAGGAGGAGCTGATCAAGCACAATTTTACATGAACAATTTAATGTAGGAAGCTGATTAAAAAAATTTAACTGCTGTGTAGGGCAAATAAAATATACTCAAGTCAGATTTAGCCTCAGGCTTTCTTTACAGAAACCTTCATCCAATGTGTTAGCATTTCAAGTTCCTGGCCAGCCTCCAGCTAAGGCCTCACCCCCTCTCTGGTGGCAAAGCATGTCCCCTCCTCCTCCCCTCTCCCTCCCCCCTCTCCTCCCCTCCTACCTTCCCATTCTGTTTTGTCATTTTCTCCATTCTTGAGTTCCAGCCTCCTGGTGTAGTAACAGTAGTAAAGAGGCAACCAAGAAGGAAACCCCGGGAGACAAAGGCTAAAACGGGGCTCCGCTTGCTTGCGGGGGAGGGCAGGCCTGTCCAGCATGGCTGGAGGGGGTAATGGCTGGCTCCTGGCTAGGAGCCTGGTTGTTTTGGACACTGGTGTCTGCAGACTGTTCTGTTCTCATACTAATGATGCCATTTTTAGTGACTCATTAGGATATTCATTAAGAGTTGTTAGCACATCAAAACAGTGTTGGTGAGGGCTGGCAGAGGGCGGCTTCCTGGACATTAGCAAGTGTCTGAATTTCCTTGGCAGCAGGAGGGGAAGGGAGGGAATGACGGGGAGCAGATTCTCCAACGCTATGGAATCACGGGGTACTGTTTCTTCACAAACTGAGGTATACGTGGGCATTCCTCTGGTACAAGGAGGAAGTAAAAGTCTCTGGCGTATCCACAGCCACACAGCTCTTAGTGTACCTCAGAAACGGTATGTGTGCCCTGCCTCAGGACCTTTGCCTTTGCTGGGCCCCTGAGCTGGAGTGTTCGGTCCAAACTTCAGCTCCTAATATGTGCTCTTCCTGGGCATCTCACTCTGGCTCCCTGTCTGCTGCTGACAAGCCCTTGCCCATCCACAGTGCATGGTCTTAGGTGGCTCACCCCAGTGGCCTTGCACCCACCCCCCATTCGCTTGCTGTTTCCCTGTTTCTCCTCCAGTGTCAGCTTCCTGAATGCAGAGGCCTGGTCTATCGGGTACCTGGATCCCAGGCTCCAATAACAGTTCCGGGCGCATAGTAGGTACACAACTGTTTGCTTAATGCAAAGTGGTAAGGAAAGTGCTCTCAGCCCAGGGTGACAAATGGTCTGGTATATCTCCCCCGCGGTAAATCTCCAAGTAATACTGCCTGTGGCTTTTCTCAAACAGTTCGAAATCGCTGGAGAAAGGCCATGTGAGATAGTGCATTAATATCTTCAGCTCTTGGTTCTTGTCTGCAGCGCAGTCCTGTGCGGGAGCGCCAGCGGCCAACCCCGCCCACCCCATCCCTGCCCGCTGCGCCCGCCCGGAGTGCGCCCCAGGTGCTGGCGGCAGCGGGTGGGGATCAGGCCAGGTGTCCAGGGGCCAGGTTCTGCCAATAGATTATTTCTCTGAGTAATTAAGATGGAATTAAAAATTAATTCTTTCCTTCAGCTTGATTGCATTTCAAGGGATAAACCGGGTGTTACGGCTTCTCTGCAGTTTTTCTACCTAAATTCCACTGGATTGTGAGGTGAGGGCAGACAGATATTAGGTTCTTCCCTGGAGAGGGAGCTGGGATCTGGCCCCTGGAGAGGATGAACGGAAGCCACGGTCGCGGAGGACTTGGCAACTTGTGTGTTTCCTGAGGACCCTGCGGTTCTGCTTTGCTGGACGCTGGGATGCAAAGACTCAGACCCTTTGGGCTCCAGGGCTGCAGCAGCCGGTGAGAATCAGCTCCCACAGGCGCTGCATGGATGCCTCCTCCTTCACGAAGGCCAGAGTCTTTGTCTGTGAAAGGGGCGGTCACCTGCCTGCATCATCCGAGGCTGTCTGTATGAAAAGGAGGCTTGTCTAGTGGCATAGACACACTACACAGCTCCCGATCCCCCAATGCCAGCTACCTTTCTTTAAGAAAGGGTCACTTGCCTGGCCATGGTGGCATAGACCTGGGAGGCAGAGACAGTGAGTTCAAGGCCAGCCCGTCTACAGAGCGAGTTCCAGGACAACCAAGGCTACACAGAGAAACCCTGTCAGAGAGAGAGAGAGAGAGAGAGAGAGAGAGAGAGAGAGAGAGAGAGAGAGAGAGAGAGAGATTAGTTCATTGTCTCATCACCAGGTCATGTAGTCGCACAGCTCAAAATCAAAGGTGAAAAAGCATGTGCTTGCAGGACATGAGGCTGGCTCGGCCTGGCTCGTACCTATCTATAATCTTAGCACTTAGGAGGCTGAGACAGTTGGATGGTAAGTTGAAAGTCAGGCTGTGTGCTACATAATGAGGTCTTTACTCACAAAATAGCATGATAAGAAGGATGTGAGTAAAAATCTTCTGGTTATAGTCCCCAGGGCACCAGCACAGGCAGTTAGCCTCATCTGTATCTGCTTATCCTTCCAGAAGCATTTTTATGGACCCGTGAGAAAGCACATTCCTTTCGCTCTTCCATAGAAGGCAGCATGCTGGTCCATCTCTGGCCTTGTTTTATTTGTTTTCCTCAGAACACATTTTTGTGTGCAGCATGGCTCCCCAGCCTTTACCACATCTGGACAGTTCCCCACTGCCTGGGCGTGTTCAGCCTCTGCTGGCAGATCTTCATATTGTTTCCAATATCTTCCTGCTGCAAACAGCCTGCAATAAATAACCTTAGACATAAGTCATTCTGCTCTCACACGTCTGTATCTCTAAGGTAAATTCCTAGAAGTGAAATTGTTGGTCAGAGAATAAACTACATTTGTTAAAAATAAAAAGTGTTCACGGGAGAGGGAATGTCTGAAATGGGAACTGAGGAGCATTTGTAAAAGTTGAAGCTGGCTGCGTGTGGGAATTCACTATTTGATTCTTTCTACTCCTATGCATGTTTAAATGTACATGGTTTGAAAATGTAAAGGGATGGATGTCCCTTTTCATTTCTTTCAGTGAGGACTTGGAACTTGTCTCTCTGTCCACACAAGAAAAGTGGTGAACAGCTCTCCTGCGTAAGAGACGCCAGAGTGAGGCCTTCGGAGTAGGCAGACAAGAGGTAGGCCAGCTCCCCACTCCCCAGAGAGCAGGTGACTGACCCCGGCAGCTCTGCAGAGCCCTCACCCACTGACAAGGCAGAATTCAAAGCTCGCAGGCCCAATTCAGAGGAATGCTTGTGATTTCAACTCTATTAGCTTCTTAAAGGGAAGAGCATGGCTCTTGCTGGGAGAAGGAGAAAGTGGCCATTTTCAAACCGGCTACTTTCTCTAAGCTGAAGCAGCCTACAGGAAAAGCCATTCTACCACAGCCTGAGGAGGGGAAGGGGGCTCCCACACTCCAGCCTTCTGCCTTTCAAAACTACCAACTAGGGAAGAGAAGGAGGGAAGGGAGAAGGGGGGAGGGAGGGGAAGAAGAGGGAGGGAGGGAGGGAGGGAGGGAGGGAAGGGGAGGAAGGCAGGGAAGGAGGGGAGGGGGAGGGAAGAAGGGTGGGTGGAAGGGGGGACTTGGAAGAAAAGACTGAAATGCAGATAATGAACTTGAAGTGAGAAGCAGGTTGTACTGGGTAGGTAGCATTCCTGACTGGATCTGGTTTAAATACCTGCCCCCCACCATACCTATCCACCCCCTACAAGGCTGTGACCTCTATTTATAGCCAGCAAAACAAGAAATGACAGACTTTCCTGATAGCTACAGCACAGCATTGGCTTCCCTTGGAATAATTCTGCTGTCTGCAGCCTGGGCCCCTGCTCTGCCTGGCTGAGGCTCAGTTGCTTGGCTACCAGGGTTAGGTTACACCTTGGCTGCTGTCAGGCTAGGTTATAGCTGACTGTAGATGGAGGCCACTTTGAGCCTAATTTTATCACTAGAATACTGAGGCTGGCTCATGACAAATTTATTTAAGTTTATCAGAAGTACCGTGAGGGTCACATCCCAGGTGTACTATGGAGTCCAATACACTTTCCCATGCCCCGAACCTTACCATCACCACCAATTAGGGCCTATTTACAGCACTTCCTTTTATTTAGTACCTTTTGTTCAGATTTCTAAGGAAAAAATGTATAAGCCACACTAAGAACAGAAAATAAAATGTGAAGAAATAGAAGTATTGGGCCAGACTTGAAGGCAGAAGGGACATTGGATGATCATACCAGGAATTTAAGATTTCTATGATTAATATGCTAAGGCCTCTAATGGGGGGTAGACAAACAAAACCAGATGGGTTACCTAAGCCAAGAGATTCTAAGCATGAGCCAAAAAGAAACATTAGAAATTGAAAACACTGGGCGATGAATCACATCCAAGCTGGGCATGTTATACTCCTATAACTCTAGCTACTTGGGAAGTAGAGAAGAATCATTTGAACCTAGGGGTTCGGAGCCAGCCTGAGCAACAGCAAGAGACTGAGATTGAAAAATTACATCAAATGTCTCCTCAGAAACTGCACAAACAAGAAGAAAATGTAGTGAAATATTTAAAGTGCCAAAAGAAAAAAATAACCCCAAATTTTGTTGGCTAAGTTGAGCAATAGAGGGGAAGGGGCCAATGAGACTTTGAGATGGGCTGGGGGGGTGAAGTGTGGAAGAGAACCAGTTCCAATAGGAGCCCTCCGAGTCCCACACATATGTACACATGCTGGGGTGCATGCACACACACAGAGGCAGAGACGCATACATAGACACACACACAATAATAATAATAATAATAATAATAATAATAATAATAATAAAGGGCTTCTCAGGCAAGCAAAAGTTGGGGAAATCTGTCATTAGGAAAACTGTCTTACAAAAAATGTTGAGAGATGCTTTTTAGAGAGGAGAAAAACTATATTTGTCTGGGGCTTAGATCTGTGTAAAAACAGGAGGGATATCAGAGAGAATAAATGAAGGTAAAGCATGTATTTTTAAATTAATTAATATTACAGATAAGAGTTTGCTCAAAATAATAATAGAGATAATGTATTTGGTGATTACAGCTTGTGTGTGTCATAATAGATAGTAATGAAAGAAAGATGGGAGGGAGAGACTGTGGACATCTTATTCGCGAGGCACCTGCAGTACCCGTCTATCAGAACAGTGGGCTGGGTCTGGTTGTAATACATAATGAAAACACGTTGCTGACAAGCTACAAAAGGAGAGGAGGTATAATAGGATAAAATGCTTAGTTAAAACCACAAAGATATAAAAATCGGAACATGGAAAACTGGGCAAGGAACAGGAAACAGTAAAAGCACTGCCGATAGTCATCAGCTGTATCAATAACCATGGCAACACCAGTGGATAGCAGCTTTATCCATAACTGCCTTTCAATAGATGAATGGATAAATAGCCTGTAGTACCTGCAAACAATGGACTATTATTTGGCACTAAAAGGAAATGAGCTATCAGAAGCTTGACTGCATGGTGCTAAGTGAAGGAAGCCAGTCCCAGGGCGTAGACAGTGTGATTCCAGCTCTGGTTGTCTCTAAAAATCAAAGCTTTGAGACAGTGAAGAGAATAATGGTTTCCAGGAATTGGGGTGAGGGTGGGGGGGAGTGAGCAGGCTGAGCAGGGAGGATTTTTAAGGTAGTGACACTACTCTGTTTGATAGCACAGCAGTGGAAGAATGGTGTCATTATGTTTGTCCAGACTCACAGAATGCACACCGCCAGACACGGTCCCTGATGTGAGCTCTGGGCTTGGCGATAATGATGTTCCTTCCTTGTAACACATTTCCCTGCCTGGTGGGAGATGTTAACAATGGGGAAGTTATGCATGTGCCGGGGGAAGGTGGACCATTTTGATATGAACCTGAAACTTCTTCTAAAATATAAACTTAGGGTGTTGGCAAAACTGTGGAGAACAAGATCCCTTAGGCTGTTGGGATTCAAGAAGATGTAGATGCTGCTGAACAGAGTGTCAGAGCCCCAAACCTAAAGATGAAACCATTCGGTTGTCATTTCACATTGGGGGATTTACCTAGAAGGACTGAAAGCAGAGGCCCAGGATGGTATCTGCACACACATGTTCATGACAGCCCATCATGCCAGGGCTGTTCTCCTGGCCAAGCCACTGACCTCTTGGGACGTTTAGCCTAGCCCCACCCAAGGCTGCAAAAGGATCACCCCAGCTGGGCTTGCTGACTGGAGGGGGAAGGGTTCATCAACTGAGTATCGCCTATTCCTGACAGCCCGCTGTAGGAGCTCTGCTTTAATTGCATGTGGCTTGGGGAGAGGCTGCTATGGTATAGTCTGGGGAGGGTTAGCCATTTTGCTCAGGTTTGAAATCTAGCAGGGAGCACTTGGTGGGAGGAGCTCCATCTAGCTGGCTATTGGACAGCCATCATCCTGCTGGGTAAAGTTTTCCAAGTTGCTGTCTCTTGGAAAGATGGAGCATCCACACCCCTGTAGGTAACCCCTTACCTATGCTTGTAAGGAAGCCCAGTAAACTCATTGCTGCCCCAGAGTGACCTTTGGAGGAATCCTTCCTCTGTTTGGTGTTTGGACCTTGGGTCATGGGGTAGAAATTGCTTACACCCCCCTGCCCAAGGAATTTTAGCAGCACAGTGGGAGGGATCCAGTCTTTCATGGATGGACTCAGAATGAGAAAGACATAAAATATTACTCATCTTGAAAAGGAAGGAAATGCTGACATGTGCTATGGGCCAGATGAATATGTGTGTGGCACAGACACACAGGTGCTGTAGGATTCCACTTATATAACTTACCTGGAATGCTCAAATTTACAGGGATAGAAAATAGCCCATGGCTGCTGAGGCTGCGGGGAGGAGAGAGTTTCTGCTCATGTTTTGGAAGATGAAGTAAGTTTTAGAGACAAATGTTGGTCAGGGTTTCATCATCCAAAGATGCGAGGGACCCCAGCCAACTGAGCTGCTCACCTTTAGATCTTCCCTGCCCCATGGACCATAACCCCCTAAGCCCTCCAAAAAACCTGTGAAGGAGTCAAGATAAACTCTTCTCCCCTTAAATGTATGTCTCTTATAGAACATTTGGTTGCAGCAAATAACAGACTAATTGTAGCTAGTCGGAACTCTGACACAGTATCACTCTGAGGGGTTCAACAGGAGGAGGCTTTGTGTGCAGGGAACAGAGTAGGAATGGGAAACCTCTTCACTTTCGATTTTGCTGTGAATCTGAAACTTCTAGAAAATGAGGTTTATTGATTTAAAAACAGTCTGCACAAAAGAAAAGAAAATCAAGGGGCTGAAGAGATAGCTCAGTGCTTAAGAGCACTTGTTGCTCTTGTGGAGGAGCAGGTTCAGTTCCCAGCACCCACATGATGGCTCACTCTGTCCATAACGGCAGTTCCCGAGGATCGAGTGCCTCCTCCAGACTCTGAGAACACTGCAAGTCCATCGTTCACAGACATGCAAGCAGGCACAACACCACACAAAATAAAAATAAGTAAACCTTCAAAAAAAGAAAAGAGAATCAAAAGAGAACCACAAGCTAAACTGTGGGCTTTGGCTGACAAGGCTTCAGGCTGATCCTTGGAGCCAATGGGGGAATGGAGGCGGGGG
>PVIH01005294.1:8979-126367 GCA_004025045.1 Sigmodon hispidus
ATTTTTGGTTTTTTTTTTTTTTTTTTTTTTTTTTTTTTTTTTTTTTTTTTTTTTTTTTTTAAAACACTTTTATTTATTTATTTGCCTTGATGTTTGCCTGGAACTGGAACTACAGACAGCTGTTAGCTGCCATGTGGGTGCTGGGAATCGAACCCGGGTCCTCTGGAAGAGCAGACGGTGCTCCCAACCACTGAGCCATCTCTCCAGCCCCTAGATTAATTTCATAAGCTTTGTTTTGAAACCTCACCAAACTGTGCATTTATGTTTAATAAATTTTTTTCCACATAGGAATTAGATTAAGATTTCACCCAACCCCAGCTTTTTATAGCCTACCCCCACATCTCCTGCATTTCACTTTTACAATGGTCTGGCTCTTTGTATGTTTAAGTCCCCCTTGCTAGGTTAGACGTTCCTCCAAGATGGTGTGCAGCTGCCTTGGCCTCCACTCAGTACCTGCCCAGGGTGGTACCTGAACCTTGTACTCTATTTATCCTTGAACTAAGTAAGACATCAGAGAAATAAATCAGAAAGGACTGTGGCAAGACCGATGCTCTCAGACACCTGGGCTCCTTCTAAGAATGATTCTGTTACATAACACACGGTGAGCAACGTCTTGGGCAGTTAGTTTCTTGTCCTGTTACTCAATGCAAAAGTAAGCAGTGGTCCTCAAGGGCAGGATGCACATTTTCGATAGTTTTAAAAAAAACTTTGGCTTCATTATTTTCTTAGAATGAGCCAATTCTACATCATTAGGTGCTCCTTTTCTACTTCCTTTAAAAAAAAAAAACCTACCTCCTGTATAGCAATGTTTCATAAACTGCACACAGGACAGACTAAGCCAGAGTAGGAGCAGCTATACCACTTTCTCTCTGCTTCTCTAGCAAAGCAAAGGTTGTGGAAAAAAACAAAAAACAAAAAACCTGTGTATTCAGAAAGATGTATATCCACACACGTATACACATATATCTACCTATATGCATATTTACATCTACTCACACACCACTGAGCCCCTAGGTCTCAAGTCTTTTGCTGCACATTCAATTGGCCTACTTTGTTCCCCCTTAATGCTATGTAACCGTGGTGGTCACAAGAACTGGATGAGAATTCTAGTTCCTTCTAGATAGGTCCCTTGAGGTAAGTCACTTACAGCCTATGGACTGACTGCAGTTTCCGTATCTTAAGAAAACACTGACTTCAAGAGGCTTGTGGAAAGGATTAACCAGCACACAGGCCAGAGAAGCAACAGAAGAAAGTCTGTACTGCTAAGCAGGTGTCTGGTGCTTATCGAACGGACAGTTTATCTCATCAGGTTCTTGGGAGGATTACACATTCTCTTAAACAACAGTTCATTATATTCAGGTGAACAGAGCAGGAAGGTCCAGAGGCAGATTTCAGGCCAGCTAATGAAGGGCGATCAAACAAACAAAACAATGAGATACACTGCAATATGGAGAGATTGAAAAGCTTGCTCCAAGAGGAAAGACCTGTCTGATGCCCAAGGCAGCAGCACTGGGAGCCTTCTCTCCCTACTCTTTCTCCTTGGAAAGGTTTCAGCCTTGGGGCTCCTCTGCAGAAGGCTACAAGTATAAACCTGTGATCATTCATATACCATATTACTCCCTTAGTTAGGGTATATCCTCAAAGTTTTCAGGCTCATGAGACCATTCATAAGCATCTCCCAAGCCTCACTCTTGGTAAGTTTGACTTCTAGCATCTGTGCCTGTTTTAAGAGTTTCTACGACACTGGAGATGGCATACATAAACATCACTGAAATAAACGGCCATGCTCACAGCTTGTATAAAGATTCCAGCTCTGCGTGGCAATAAAACACTCCTTTAAAAAGTTAACCTCTGCCTTTTGCTGCTAATTCCCTAGTAGGCAATACTTAAGAGACAAGATACTAAGAAGTAATTCAGCAAGGAAGGGAAGTCCACAACATGTATCCATACCTCGGTTTCCTGCAGGGTCCCGTGGTTTATGCACACCATGTCAGGACAACTGATGGGAGACCCACATCCTTCTCGGATTGACAGCATCATATATTGTTTCAGGCACTATGAGAAAAGAAAAAAAAAAAAACAAAAGCAGATATTTTAAACATCATGTCCACTACAGTAGCTCAAAGGTTACATAAGAGAACATCCACTGCCTCTTCCTAAATTGGCTGTCCTGGGGTTCTTGTACTCAAGGCAACATAAGTTATCACAAGTGTGGGTACTAAAGAGTCATCACTTTGGAGAGAATGCAGAACTAGGCAATTAATTACAGATGACTTCATCTTAAGAGTTTATTCAGGTCAGACTCCCACATGCTCTCTCAGTTTGTTTGCCATAGACTGGGAAAAAAGACCCGCTTTTGCATTCACACCAAAGGCCTCCATGTTCTCTTTCTTCTCAAACCTGATTTGATTTCCCAATTCTGGCCTGTTTGCTTGTCTTTTGGGGTTTTTTTTTTTTGGATGCATTATTTTTATGTGTATGAGTGTTTTTCCTGAAGATGTGTGTCAGAGAGGTGAGAAGGGGCGTCGGATCCTCTGGGCTAGAGTTATGGATATTTATGAACCACCATGTGGGTGCTCAGAACTGACTCCAGTCTTCTGTAAGCACGAGGGCTCTTAACTGGCCCCTAGATCTCTATCACCCCCAGTTCTGGTTTCAATCTAGTGGACTTCTCTTGTAAGTGTACCTGAAAGCAGAATAGACCTCACTCTGAGGTTCTGAAACTAAGCTACCCAAACAGAATCATACTAGTAAGGGATGAGTTATGTAGGAACAAGTCAGGTGGCTTCCTGTTGGTGGCCATGTTGAGAAGGATTTTGGTGTGGTTTTTTTTGTCATTGTGTGTTTGTTTGTTGGTGTTGTTTTGTTGGTTTTTTTTTTCCATTGTGTTGTTTTGGTTTGTTTGTTTGGGGGCATAGGATTTCACTATGCAGCCCAGGCTGACTTAGAACTCTCAATTCACCTGCCTCAGGCTTCCAAACTGCTGGGGTTACAGGCATGTCCTTGAGGATTTTTGGATAGAAAAATAAAAGAGACACTGGGAAACCTGGGAAAGAAGAAATTCTCCCAAGAGGAGATGACAAGGGCACGTCATCCACCAACTTGATACTTTTTGATTGTTAAACTTGGACCTTGGGCTTGTACTCTGGGCCATGGGGCAGAGGGAACATAGGAGAGGGATTGGCCATATCCTGCAGACCTCCAATCCTCCTTATTTCCCTCACTCAACTACATGTGCCCATAGAAAATGAAGGCAGTCACAAGATGAGTACTGAATGCACAGGTGTGGCCAACTAGTGCTTGAAAATATTCAGAACAAAGTGTTGTGTTGCTGGCACGTGTCATGCAGTTAGGTCTGCAGCGGTCACATATAGACTTCTTGCATATCATTACTTTCTTTTTTTTTTATTATTTTATTTATTTGCCTTGGTGTTTGCCTGGAACTGGAACTACAGACAGTTGTTAGCTGCCATGTGGGTGCTGGGAATCGAACCCGGGTCCTCTGGAAGAGCAGACGGTGCTCTTAACCACTGAGCCATCTCTCCAGCCCCATCATTACTTTCTTAACAACTACTCTCATAAGCTAGAGGTGATTTAAATCACATAATACGTTATATGTAGATTATACACCAACACTATGCAAGCCTTTTCCTATATAAGACATTTGCATGTTTGCAGGTTTAGGTCTCTTGGGAGGACTATTGGAACTACTTCCCAGCTGACACCATTAGACTACTCTGGCTCCAGCAAATAAAATTCGGAAATCCAAGATCTGGCTCTTCAAATTCCACTAATTAACTCCTAATTAGTGAGCCTTCATCTATTTTCATGACCATAAAAATTAAAAAAAAGAGCAGAGCTTTATTCATTGTTTGAGGAATATAGTTAATATAGTTAATGAAGCAGCAACTTATAAAATGATTATTTATAACTGAGTTTATATTTTTAAAAGATTATATACTTATGTATCAACCCTTTACATTAAAAGCAGTGCCAGCCAGATGTGGTAGCACACGACTATAATCCCAGCACTCGGGAGGCAGAAATGGGCAAATTTCTATGCATTTGAGGCCAGCCTGGATTTCAAATGGAGATCCAGGACAACCAGGACTCTGTTACACAGAGAAACCCTGTCTCAAAACCAAACCAAAATAAAGACAAAGACAAAGAAGCACTGCCATGTGCCACTCATTACATAAACCATTAAATAAAAGTCTGTGTTCAGAATGTTTAACACAAAATTGTGAAATCTATAGCTTTTCCTGGCCTCTTAAAATTAACTTTCTTCACATGAAGATGGACCTCAGGCATCACTACTATATTTCATTTAGAAGCGTGTATTTTTCTAATTGAAATGACTGATTGCTGAATCGATAAGCATGTGCAACAGTGCAAGCCAGCTTGTGCCTCTTTGGGGAGTTAGCAATCTCCTTCTGCAGCCAGTCAATTTCTCCCATCACAGCAAAACCCAGAAACTAGCTTAAATATCCATCATGGCCTATTCAAATAAACTTTACAAAATCATAAAGAAGATTTTCAAGTGGTAGTTAAAAGACATGAACAAAGTGATACTTCAGGATATAGCAGTTGAGGAGTACACTCACTGACAGTGGAAAACAACTCTTCCTAGGACCCAGATGCCTGTCCTCATCATTTTTAAACCAGGAAAGACATCATCTGCTTAGTTACAGGAGTTGATTCCCACAGGCACACCTGAAGCGAGGCCTTTGTACATTTCTGAATTGTTTAATCTTAGACCAGTCCACCCTCTAGAGTTCTGACATCTCCTTTCCAGATTCTCTGCAAGAAACCAGTTAAACCACCTGGGGCAGAGAAGCTGCCCAGACAGAAAAGGGGTGTGAGCCAGAACTTTCCACCAGCCCATAGACGAGCTTCTCCTCCGGACTCTTTAGCAGTATAGAAAAAGCTTAATGTTATATAGTAACTAGAGAGATATCATGTGAGTCTTTTTATAGGCAAGAATAATTATTTAAACTTAACATTGCAAATTTGTACAGTTGAAATATCAAGGTTCCCCATTGGCTTATAGCAGATGTTCCATTTGCTAATGCAAAGTCCATAAGTGTTTTGCAAATCATAATACATCAACTAATGAATTTAGAATCTTTCCACACAAGCACTCCCATGTCTACAAAAAATATGGTGTGCTGTGATTTTAGGGGAGAGATTGGAGCTGTATGCACGTACTACAGGCACTGAGTGCATACTCTTTGCTTTTATTCTAAGAGACATGTGTTTGAGGTGCAGATGTATTAGTGTGGGTTGTGGAGCAGCTGGGAGCTCAGGCACATAACACACCATCAGTGTGGGCATGCACTTCACCCAAGAGCAGAGGAAGAACAATTAGTCCCAGTTGCTGCTCCTTACTACATTTTTCAAGTGCCTCGTGTTCATGTTTTCCACTAGCTTTCATTGAAAAATGGCATCTCAAACTCTCTCTTCATCTCTTCGCCTGGCTAAAGAAGCTCGATAAAATTCACAAACATTTTACAAGAACCATGCAAGCCAAACACAGGTAAACAATTAACAATTCTGGAGGAAAAAAAAAATCTGACACCTAGCTTACACATAAAAAGAAAGACACAAAACTACCAGTGTTTGTTACACTCAAGAATTGCATGTCATTAAATGTGAGAAGTGCACAGACCTTGCAGTTTTCTGAATGGCTGATGAGAGTCTAAGGGGGTCTTTCAAATACATTTCAAAAGTCCAGATGACTAATGAAGCGAAGAATTGGTCCTTTTGTGTAGTTACCTTTCACTTAAATGGAGCATTGACAAATACTTTATGACCATAAGGGTCATAAATAAAGCCAGAGACTCCTCATCTCACTCACCCAAAAGCCTACAAGGATTCCGATGAGATGTAGTCAAGCGTCAAACCACCAAACACATGCTGAGCCAGGTGATTTGTATTGTTCTTTTCAACTTGGTCTATGACTTACATTGATGGAATTTTTTCAAGGAAGAGTTTTGTTCCCAAGACTGTTGTGTCTACTATGTCAAAGGACACAGAGTTCTTCATAAGGTGTTCGCATTTGCCGGAGAGACACGGCCAAAGGCTTGTTTGTCGTTTTGTTTTTCAAGACAGGGTTTCTCTGTGCAGCAGCCCTGGCTGTCTTGGAACTTGCTTTGTAAACCAGGCTGGCCTAGAACTCACAGAGATCCACCTGCCTCTGCCTCCAGAGTGCTGGGATTAAAGGCGTGCACCGCCAGGCCCAGCTGACCTAGCTTTAACTATTGTAGTTTTGTTGTGAGTTCTGGAATCAAGAGGGTAAGTTCTCTAACTTGGTTGTTCTTTTTTTCCAAGATTATTTGGACAGTTTTAGTTTTTTCAGTTTGTAACATGTGACCATGTGGCCAGTATTGAGAGCTCCAATAAAGTGTCTTTTCATTTATTTAATCTCTCTTACCAATAATGTGTATTCTTCAGAGTATACATTTTTACATATTTTCATCAAATCTATTCCTCAGTTTTTTATTCCTTTGAAAATTATTATGAATGGGGGCTGGAGAGATGGCTCAGTGGTTAAGAGCACCGTCTGCTTTTCCAGAGGACCCGGGTTCGATTCCCAGCACCCACATGGCAGCTAACAACTGTCTGTAGTTCCAGTTCCAGGCAAACACCAAGGCAAATAAATAAATAAATAAAGTTAAAAACAATTATTTAAAAAAAAAAAAAAGAAAATTATTATGAATGGAATAGTTTTTCTACAACCCCATTGTATCATTCTTATTTAAAAGATTTACTTATTTATTACGTATATAGTATACAGAAGAGGGCACCAGATGTCATCATAGATGGTTATGAGCCACCATGCTGTTGCTGGGAATGGAACTGAGGACCTCTGGAAGAACAGTCAGTGCTCTTAACCTCTGAGCCATCTCTCCTGCCTGTATCATTCTTTGATAGAACAAAGAGATGCTCTTGACTTTTGTTCCTTGCTCCTGTCTTCTGCCTCCTTGCTAAACTGGTACCTGAGATTTTACATTTGGAGTGATTGTGATGTGCAGCCCTGTCTGAGAATGTACTCCACGCCATCAACCCCACCCCATGTTACTCTGGGAGATGTAGTTATCACTTTATCACTGCTGCATCACTTAGTGATGTTGACTAAAATGAACCTCAGAGAGATAAGTTCTCTCCATCGAGATCCACAATGAAAATAGGCTGTAGCTAGTTCCAGGCAAAGGAGTGAAAGAAACATAACTGGGAAGTGACATAAACAACATGTAAATACCTTTCATTTAAAGAACCTTTAAATGCTTTAAAACCGTTCTGCTGTTCTTTCTGAAAAAGGGTACAAAGGTCCAACCCACAAGTGTGAGAACAGCCATTGAATATGTGGGAGATTAAATTCAAGTTCCAATCAAAAGTGCCTCTAGTCCCACCAACAGAGAGCAGTCAAAGATTTCTATCTTTATCTCAAGTGATCAAACACCTAAATTAAGACATTTGGGTGACAGGAATAACTGTGAAGAGACATTTGATGAAAAAGCCAAAGTCTGGTCCAGTCCGCACAATAAAGCCGTGAGATCTGGAAACTGGAAGAACCTTCCTCCCAGAGCAGTAAACCAGGACTCGTGGCAGAGACATCTGCTTCCAACAGAAGGAACCCAAGAGCTCTCCAAGGGACCTTGGAGGCTTGCTTTTCCTATTGCACTATCTGGTCTCCCCTTCTTACTAAATCCTGCTATAGTCCAGAAGAGACCCATCTGGCTCAGCCACTACCTATGACACTGCTCGTTCCCAGAAACTCGGAAACTGGTATTATCCCATTCCGTGTGAACCATGTGAGTAACTTAGCCTCAATTCTCATGACCAATAATTACACAACTTGAGGTTTAAATCAACATCTAAGTGTAACTCTGTCCTTTTATGTTTTCCTACTGTATTACCTGATTTCTCTGGAGTTAAACAAAAAGATGAGAAAATATTAGAATCTCTACAACTTTAAAATAGCTGGAAAGATGGCTCAATAGTTAAGAGCATTTATTGCACAAATTCTAGTTCTAGTTTGTATTTAATGAAAATCCAGAACCAGATATTGGGGAAAAGCTGCAATATCAGAGAGAGGAAACAGACCACAGTCAGTTCTCACCCAGCCAACCTCTCAGGCTGAACACGGGTCCTCAGCTTGGCTAGTCACTCCTACAGAATGCCTGAATGTCTGCCCATGCCTGCCTTAATATCTTCCCTGCCCAGCTGTTTAACTTCTGGGTTCAACTCTGCATCATAATCTTAGAGTTAGGATTAAAATGTGAGCTACTACTGTTTGGTTGTTAGGCCTTGAACAGAAAGATCTCTGTCTCCTGAGTGATGGGATTAAAGATGGAGGTCACCACTCTCTGACCCTCAGGGCTTGACTGTGGATGATTTTGTTCTCTGTTATTCCAGGCTAATTTTATTAAATACAAAGTATATTAATACAAGAACTTGCTGCTCTTCCATATTACACACACACACAAATACAATTTAAGTTAAATTAAGAAATTTTGAAGAAAACTATTTTTTCTCACAATTATCAAGTGCCACTAAGATAGCCCAGTAAATACACCAGCTGCCACTAAGACTGATGATCCACGCGATGGAAGGAAAGGATTGGTTCACACAGGTTGTCCTCTGACCGATGCGTGTGTACCATGGCATGTGCCATTCCCACAAAATAAATAAATAGAAACATAATGAAATAGTATCACCAATATAATAAAACATAAGACTACTGAAGATTAGGCACAGTCTGCCAGGAAAAGCAGGCACTGTAGCCATGGAGTACTTTTTCCAGTTGCTGTTTCCTGCAGTCACCTACAATCCACACACAGCCAACAGGAATCACTGCGCTATTCCTGGGAATATCAGCAAGCAATGTTTCTAAACTCCATGAGTAGGGGGCAGAAGGAGAGACACTCTAAGGCCAGGGTCTGGGCTTCTGCTTCGAGTTTTTTCGACATGTGCTAACATGCCCAGTGGTCAGCAGCTCTCCAGTAGGGCAAACCTCCAGACCTATTGGCCTCTCAGACTTGCTGTCCTTAAGGAGGTTGCCTTAAGTCACACTGTTGACAACTCAACCCCATGGCCTACCATCGGCCATTGTTGTGCTGAGATTACATGTTCACTCTCTGTTCTCTGGAAAACTCAGATTCTTTTCTTTACTGAGTCTCTCCTTGCATCTGCTTTATACAAAGTTGTCCTATACAGAGTATCAGGAAGCAGCTGTCCAGTTTGCATTATATGGGTCATTCTTCGATATTAGAAACTCCAGGTAGTCAATAAAACCTTCATTTGGGCCTCTACCCATTATCTAGCCATGAAACTCTAAAGAGCTTGTTATGGATCAAGCCATATAGCATGTATGAGTATAAAACTAGTTCTTGCTTCATCCAAACAACACTGCAATCCAGGAGTCAAGACTATGGATCTAGGGAGTTGGAGAGAAAGCTCAGAGGTTAAGAGCACTGACTGCTCTTGCATAGTACCTGAGTTCAATTCCTAGCACCCACACAGTAGCTCACAGCCATCTGTAACTCCTTTTCCAGGGGATCTGATGCCCTCTTCTGACCTCCAAAGTGACCAGATGCACACTTGGTAAACAGACCTACATGCAAGGCAAAGCAGTCATACAATAAAATTTTTAAGACACAAACAAGAAAAGACTATGAATCTAAAGCAAGTTACCTAACTGCATTGTTTTCCTTATTTGTAGACTGCTGGATGGAAATAAAAAATAAATAAATAAAACAAAAATAGCAACCTTGTACAGAACATACACACAGCAGATCCCAAACATCTTTCCTTTTTCTCTTTCCTTGATTCCACTTTACAGATGAATAAGCTGAAGGTCAGACAGACCGAGTCAGCATCATAAATTCATGTGGTGAGTAACCCACATGCTTTCCAGAAGGTCAAACCCAGAAGACCCAGGCTGGGTATGGGGAGTGGCTTAGCGCCTTCAGCTAACACACAGCTATTTATTCCCGTGGAAATGAGGTTCTGATTTTGTCTCACCTGATTCAGAAGCGAGTGAGTGGCTGCATATCTGGAACCTATCATGTGGGTATACATAGACAATCTTTTATGTTTGACTGAAATGCTTTAGAAAACTGGATTTCAGGCTTTCTAGTTTATCCACAGTCATTTTTTTTTTGCTTCAATTTACCCAATTTATTCAAATATCCTTTTCCATTTGGACACATTTTATCACTAAGCATGGCAGAGCTCCTTCACTGTTGTAGAAGCACCATTACTGGGCTGTTCTTTCATTCCTGTGTGTTCCTTTTGTAGTGTCATTTTAGAATAGTCCATTTAAAAGAGCATGATAATACTGAATAAAATCAGACAAGACTATTCCTGCACAGGAACACTGTAGACTTTTTTGAGGACAGATTCAAGCTTATTTAGCTTCAACTGACTTCCTCTAAAGGAGGCAGTGTGGATGAAACAGATAGACTCGTCTCACATACGGACTAGAAAGGGCAAAAAGTTTGAAAAGACCCAGCGTGTCACAATATGGATATCACTATGTTGGGAAGGTCATCCTACCCTGACTCAAAATATACATAACTTTCAAATCTCTTTCTAGAACTTTCTAGATTTATAAGTTCAAGAATTTTCATCCACAGTAGAAGAAACTTATAATCCTAAAATCTATTTTTATGGGAGGGGCCTAGTTAAACAAATCATTCATTTCTTATACATGTATGATATGTGTGTAAGTGTGGGCATGCTCATGCCATAGCACACATGTGGAGGTCAGGCAACACCTCTTTCGACCTATTGTGGGGTCAAGAGATCAAACTCAGGTCATCTGCCTTGTGAGGAAAGTATATTTAGTTGCTGAGCCATCTCATCAGCTCTGACTGGGTTTTCCCCTCAATCTGATACAATCATATCACAGGACACTATCAACACTTAGGTGTACATGGGTCTATATATTCTTATATGGAAATGTCCATAGTATACTAAATTAGATGTACAAAACTCAAACTAACTGGTATGTGCAGACAACAAACCCATATCTGTGCATATAAGTTTATATGCAAGAGAAGATCCTAGAAGGAATATAGGTGAATTATTAATATACTAGTTTTTTTAAGTTTCTGCTTAACTTTATTTTAATACCAACATATCATGATTGTAATTAAAAGCTAGCCTCTCTAATGTAAAAAGAGAGTGAGAAAAATAGGGCAGGAGGGAGAGGGGGAAGTAGCTGAGGTTCTGTGTTATTTCTAGATAGTTCCCCAGTCTCACACATATACTAAAAGCTTTGCATTGATCTGGAGTCTCTGGCACAGAAAGCCATTCTGAGTTGGCAATGAAAGAAGTCGAGCATTCACCCAGGCAGCCTCCCCTGTGGGCTCTGCTGTCAGGGCCCTCCTGGACTTGCTAGCTTCCTGGCTGCACAAAGAGATCAGCAGGGGAGCCAATATCTGCACATTCAGTCCCTAAATCACTACAAATTCTGCAGAAGTAGTTGGAATTACCTGGAGTCTGGCGACAATACAGAGGACCTGCCTGTGTCAGACACTTTCAGAAATTGGCAGCTAAGCAAAGGATTTGCTGGAAATGGCTGAGGAGGCCTCAAAACATGGATGCATAAATCCAAAAATACCATTCCTTCAGTGAGCAAGCCACTGTCATATATCAGCGTCATGATCTTGACAATGGGATATTCTTTAATGCCAAACTGGAGTCACAATAAGGACATGATGAGCTGAATAAGGAATGGAGTTCCTGGACCAGGCAATAGCATCACTAGGAGTCAAGTTGGTGGAATAAGAAAGAAAGGAAGGTGGAGTGCTAGAGTAGAGAACCATGGTGGTGTCAGTAGACTCCTATTAAGAAAGAGGTAGGAGCAAGTGATCTGCACAGACACTATGTGATGTGAATAAAGGAACCTGGTTGGCATCTCAAAGGGCATAATTCAAACAGGGACACAAGTGTTCTAATGTTGGTGACTTGATAAGAAGAGCTAACATTTTAAGACATCTGATATTGCTGGCCTAATGGATTACGAAGAGGAAAAACGGGGGACATGTAAACAACCTATATACTCCAGAGCACAAAGGTGGGGTCTGCTATAGCATGGGAGTTAAGAGGCCTGTCGCTCCACGAGCCCTCCTTCCAACCAGCTGCCCTGCCTTGTCTTGCTCTAACATGCTCACTTTCTGGCCATCTTCCACCCTATTCCAAACCCGTCCTCACCATCCTTCTCACAAATAAAGCTCCCTGCCCCCCAGCAACTCTGTCTTTCCCTTGGAACTGTCCACATGACCTCTATCTAACTTCCACCTATCTCTCTAGGATCATGCCCAGGCACAGGCCCACTGCCAATCAGACATTCCAAAATGGTCTTTCACTTTAATTTGTTTGTAGTCTACTCTTCCCTCATACTGTGCCCTCATATGAGGCTGAACCTCCTTCTTGAGACACGCAGGATCTCACCAACACCATTGTCAAGCAATCTCCTACATTCTTTCAGTCTCTGCCCCTCAGGAAACTTTCACTGTCCTCTTCCTTGTGATTTGGCAGGACCTGCACATGCGCCTACACTCGGCCTCTATCTGAAGGTCTATTCCCCAAAGCAGCATTGGGGACCTCTAACACCTGCCTTTCACACTCTAATTAGCACTGCACCTCACCAACAGCAGCGGATGGATGCGTAGAATCTGGACTAAGCCGAGACTGGGCTTAGGAGAATTGGAAAGGAGCAGGGTATCAAAGGGATCAATAAATTAACCTCTGTGGCTTGGGGAGAAGTTCTGGACAAGCCTCTGACTGGGGTTTCTGTGTTTGGACTACGTTCATACTCTGATACTTGATGTGAAGAGTTAAACATGAACAAAACTGTGCTTGGGGAACTTGAAAATTGAGTAGGGAGGGAGATGGGGATGATCTGGGAGGACCTGAAGGAGAGTAAAGGATGTGATTAAAATATATCCTATAAAAATTAACAATTTTAAAAGTACCTATTGAAAATAAAAGTACAATCTACTGGGTAGTCATTCATATTCACCAACCTACCCCATTTCCCTAACTTTGCTGTGAAAAAGAAGTAAAACTTTGATCCACATCATAGCACAAACTCCTGACTGGGATTTTTTCAGACAGTGAAAAACCTGAACTACTTGTTCAGCGCCCCCATCAAGTTAAGATGTAGATTTAATAATTGTTTAAAAAGAACTAAGGTGAAGTAGATGAAGTACTGTTTTTAAGGACATGTATCAAGAAGGCAAGTCTATTCCAAGAGTTCCACACACAAAAACAAAGCATATCCTTCAGCTTCTTACAAAATTGTGTGACCACACTAAAAAAGTGATAAAGAGCACCTAAATTATTAGGTGCTATTCATCTAGACAACAGAGGGGGAGAAGCTTATGTTAAGGGTTGCTCATTTAAAAATAAAAAACACAGTTCCAGATTACAGATCAAGCCTCTGTCTTTAACTGAGTTGCCTAGAAATGGGATCAGATGGGCAGAGGAGATGGGTCGGTAGACAAGGTGCTGAGTTGGGCTCTCTAGAAGCCATGTGAACACCAGGCAGGTGAGGTGGCTATCTATAATCCCAGCACTCAGGAAACAGAGACAAGAGATCCCCAGGACAATCTAGCTATTGGTGAACTCCCAATTCAGCGAGAAAACTTGCCTCACAAACCAAAGTGGAGGGTGACTGAGAAAGACACACATGCATGCACACTTACACATGAACCCATCCATATACATGTAAAACATGCATACACATCATACATATACACATAAAGAGGAAGAAGAGAGAGGGGGAAGCAGAGGAGAGGATCTAGGATATAGAAGATCTATGGAATGACCTTCACCAGAATGCTACTCATGAAGAAGACAGCAAGTAAGAGAACCCAATGCACAGTACATGTGGAGCCAGGGATTTATTGAGTCCTGACATGCAGAAATGGGCTTTAGAGATTGAGACAGCCTTTCACACTTGTGAGTAATCGAGTAAGCCCCAAATAAATGTGCAAGGAACAAATGACATCCTGAGTGAATGTGTACTAGTGACATGAGCACAGCTGTGTCAAGGACCCCAGTGTCTCAGGCCCACAGGAATGACAAAGCTCAAGGAACTGGCAATGCCTTTTGCTGGTCTGCACATGGATGCTGCCAGTGTGTACAAAACCATCATTCACAGCTCCCTCCCTCAGGACAACTGCAACGAAGACCCGCCCTCCTGTGAAGCCCATAATAAACATGCTGAAGTTTTCAGTTGTGTAGTAGTATGTCCTCTATTAGAGTAAACACAGACCATCTGATCCCAGATTTTCTGTACATGTGTCTGTGTGTTTGTCTTTTTTTTCAATCCCTCCCCACCCTGGACAGGTTTTTAGGACCAAGACATCCAAGATGTGATACACACCTATTGCCTATTAAACCAAGAAAGCAATACTCCATTGGTCTGGAGCCACCCTTTGGAACATGGAAGACAGAGCACTGGCTTAAGGAGGGGTTTGCTTCCTTCTTTCACCTATAATCATGAGATCTAAAGTCGAAAGACAAAAGTCTATCCCAGCAGTACCAGAAAGCTTACTTGGGTAGTGCCCTCAGCAAGCTTCTCTCTCTCATAGACTGATCTGGCTAGGTAAGAGTCTCATTTTAAAGAAATTTAAGAAAATTAAGCCTGGAGTCATGATAAACTTCTCAAAGTTCAGCATTTAGAAAGCTGAGACAGGAGGATCTCAAGTTTGAGGCTATCCTAGGCTCCCTGATGAGACTCTGGTTTGTTTTTTTGGGGGGGAGGGAAGGCTAAAGAGAAATAGAGAAGAGAGAGAAAGAGAAAAGAAATTATGAAAAAAAAATCTTATGAGTTGCTACACAGTAAGAAACCAAATCAACTCCCCATTTAAGGATGTGGAGGTATGAATGACATCATAGAGCTACCTGGAGGATTACTAGTGGAACTAGGCCCCAGTCATTGTCAGAAACTGACCCAGGAGGATTCCCCTACTAAGGAATGGTACTGAAAGAGGACTCAAACAACCTTCATTCAAATAACAGAAAGCCAGTGAGTAGAGGTCATTAACAGTCAAACTAGATTTCAAGCAGTTTTGCTTTAGTGTGTAGAATTAGCACTTGCAGATAAATTTTATTCAGAAAATAGATTTCAATCAATATAAGTCAAATGGTTCAACTGAGTGTAGCTGACTAGACAGCATATATAACCCCATTTTCAAAGTTCTCCAGTCAAATAGTCTAAAGCCAGAAGAAGCACACTGCTAGCTGCTGCTCCGGTCTGTACTAAGAGTATCCAGTACACCATTTGCTATGATCTTCCGAGATGACTCATTATCAATCCTGTATCATTAAAAAGGAGAATGAGGATGTATATGGGTCTGGGACATAGCCACTGTCATTTCTGGCTTGGCTCACTCTATTTTCACTCTGTACTCATTACATGTCACATCACTGGCAAGATACTGAACAGTGACTACTCAAGGAAGGAAGGAAGGAAGGAAGGGTGTGTCGCAGCTCACAGTTCTACAAGTTGTTATGCATCATAGGTAAAAGAGGCCTGGTAACAGAAGCCTGCTTACACAGTGGTAGTCAAGAAACAGACAACTGGGATGAAGCAAAGCAAAGTGTATCACCCCTTTTCAACAGACACAGACACTGGGCACTGGTCATTTCCTGTCCTCAAACTGGGACTACACACACACACTGCATAAATCTTTAACATTCACATTAGCCTCCTACTGCATCAGAACCCACCAAGCACACTCTCAGCCTAAGAACTCTTCTACACTGTTTCCCTCTGCTAGGTATTTTGATGGCTTGCACCTCATTTCTTTTAGGTTTCCATTCTAATAACCCCCTACAGACTTTACCAAGAATAATGTAGAGCCCTGTCCCTGTAGCACTCACTAGCTCCATTGACCTCCTTTGTGCTTTTAGAGTTCACATATTATCTGACTTCTATATTTACACAGCATTTTTTTTCATGCACTAAAACTTGGGCTACTTGAAAAGCAGGATTTCCTACAACTGTCTACCATTATGTTCTAACCAAGTCAGAATTATGTCTGATACAGTAAATATGTATTGAGTTAAATCCAGGCAAGACTTGAGGCCCATTCTCTTAAGTAACAAACCACATTGGCTTCCAGGAAAAGAAAGGATTTCTTCCTCAGGGTAGGGAACCTTGCAACCTAAGGTGCCTTCCAATGCTAGGACAGTAAGGCTATGACAAAGTCATTGGGATTGGGGCTGGAGAGATGGCTCAGAGGTTGAGAGCGCTGACTGTTCTTCCAGAGGTCCTGAGTTCGGTTCCCAGCAACCACGTGGTGGCTCATTTACAATGACATCTGGTACTCTCTTCTGCGTGTAAAAAATAAATAAATCTTTAAAAAAAATAGTCATTAGGACCCTGGGAATATGGTTTTTGGTTGCTTCTCTTCTGCTCTTGACACATTATTTGCTACTTGCCTTGAATAAGTGAGTAGTGAGCACAGGGCTTGGATGAGATCATGGGTCCAGGAAGCCAGCACCTTCTTGACTCATCTCTAACCTATTTCTCATGCTGTTACTATTCATTCTTATCCCTCAGAAGCCACCTGACCTGGCAGCAGCTCAGCCATCAGGAGGAAAACAACATCAAAACTGGTATTTTAAGCCAGTGTTTTAACTGGTGGATACAAAAGCCATCACGGAACCATTAAAACAGATATAAACAGAGAAAGCACTGAGGTCATTTTACAAGACAAAGTTAAATTCGTTTGATTGATGAGTGACTGCTCAAAAGCCAAGTCAAGGGAAAGCATAAACCTTGCAACCTCATATATCCTAGACCTAGAACCTACAGAATTATACAGTGACAGGATGCATCTGTCTATCCAAGGTCAAAGATATGGGGATCAGAACAGGGGGACAATTTCAAAGCCTTAGCAAAAAGCTGCTGGCAATGTGAAGAAGGTAAACAGAAAAGGTCTCTGTGACATCATCCTGAAATAGGAAGGTTCCTTATTTCCTGCAGTTCCCAGGAGTTCTAGGTAAAATTTCCTTCAAATGACTGTGCCCTTTCACCACCAAAGAACAAAACAATGAACAACTTGCAGACTAGCAAATAATGACACCTCAGAACATTCCATCTGAACCGTGTAGATCTGCCAAAGCTGTGGTCACTGGCCCACCTTTAAAATTGCCATTTCAACCTTACAGTCATTTTAAGAGTTGTTGTAATCAATGTGAATATCATGGTTTTTAAATCTTTTCTAAACCTAGTGTTTGCTTTTTTGCACATCTGTGTATTATATATATTCTGTATAGTTACACTCTCACACTGTAGCAAAATATTAGCTTGTTAGATATAAGAACAGCATCTATTGAATGGTACTTATTTACTAACCTGATTGCTTAATTCTTTTAAAAAAAAAAAAGTTTAAACTTTTTTTCTTAAATCTTTAAGATGGCCTTTATTCACAAATAAAGTTGCAGATATGAGGGATGAACAGAGAAAACTAGTATTCAGTGTCTTTGGATAAAAACATGGGACTAAGATTTGTTTTTATTTTTCCTCATTAAAATATATTCCTGGTATTTTATTTTCCTGCCACTGTCATTGAAAAAAAAGTTGATTTTTTGTTTTGTTTTGTTGATGAGTCCTGATCTACTTTTGGAGTTTAGATTTAAAAGTATACTGGATACTGGTAAGCCGTGTGTGTGTGTGTGTGTGTGTGTGTGTGTGTGTGTGTGTGTGTGTGGTGTGTGCGTATGTGTATGTGTGTGGTGTGTATGTATGTGTGTGGTGTGTATGTATGTGTGTGTATGTGTATGTGTGTGGTGTGTATGTATGTGTGTGTATGTGTGTGTGGTGTGTGTGTGCATATGTGTATGTGTGTGGTATGTATGTATGTGTGTATGTGTATGTGTGTGTGTATATGTGTGGTGTATGTGTGTGTATATGTGTGGTGTGTGTGTACATGTGTGTATGTGTATATTGTGTGGTGTGTGTATGTATGTGTGTGTGCGTGTGTACATGTGTGTGTAAGAGACTGGTGAAAAAATAAAGATGGTCAAACTCACATCTGAGGTCTGGAAGACAGGAGCCAGACTCAGTCAGACTTGGCCTCCAGTGATATAAGACTCAAGGCAAGGTCAAGCCATTTGATTTCTGCTTCTGAGCAAGACGAGTTTTCATATCTGGGCTCTTCACCACAGCTGTGCTATATCTCAAGGGGGAAAGGAGATGGGGTAGGACAATGTCATCACTTTCCTAATAAAGTTAGCAGTTAGAACCCAGGAAAGAAGACCTGCAGGTTCTGGACTTCATTTCAGTTACCAAATGTGCGTATACATATGAACACACACACACACACACACACACACACACACACACACACACACACACAGAGGCAGTTCTTCCTGGGGGCCTTTCTTAAAGGTCACCCAACAGGCCCTGAAGGAAAGAAGGGCTTGATTGAAAAAGTCTTGTTTCTTCTCACTTTTTTAAACATTGGAAAATCCATTTGGCTGCAAGAAATGACTAGTAAAAGAATTCTACCTACCCAGAGCCAATAAAGGGTAATGGAAAAAGGCAGGAATATGGTTGGACTCTGTTTTCTTTTCACTCAACACATCCTGTCTTTAATCTGAATGGTAAATAGGCCATGCCCAACATACCAACTCTTTCCAGGTGAAATTATCTAGGTTATAAAAACAAGCAACAACTGAGCTCTCCTTATCCATCATTCATGGCTAACAGAAACAGTGTCCAAAGCAAACCAGGGGCAAGGCGAGTGCTGCCCGCAAAAGAGCAAACCCATGATTTCCACCACGTTGAGAATTTTGGAATTTTTTTCTTTTGACTTAAATTGTCCAGAATTATCTGAAAGAACAAGTTGGTGTGGCTATAAATGTGTGATAGCTAAGGCTGCACTCTTAGTCCTTGGGAGGCTGAGGCAGGAAGATTGTTCAAGAACGACCTAGGCCTTGGCTAGCCTACACCAAGTGCTAGGTTATCCAAGGATATCCAGCAAGGCCCTGCCTCAAAAATGGAAAGAAAAGATCTAAACAAGGTATGGTGGTTTGAATGAAGATGACCCCCAAAGACTCATAAGGAGCAGCACTATTGTGAGGTGTGGCCTTGTTGGAGGATGTGAGTCCCCAGTAATGGCCTTTGAGATTTCAGAAGCCCAAGCCAAGCCCAGTGTCACTCTCTTTTCCTTCTGTCTGCTGAACTAGATGTAGAACTCTCAGCTCCCTCTCCAGCACCATGTCTGCCTATATGCTGCAAGGCTTTCCACCATGATAATAATGGACTGAATCTCTGAACTGTAAGCCAGCCCCAATTAAATATTAACTCCTTATCACTTACATGAAATAAAATAAAATGGCTCAGAGGTTAAGAGCACTGGCTGCTCTTCCAGAGGACCCTGATTCAAGTCCCAGCATCCGCATGCCGACTCATAACTGTCTGTAACTCCCATTACAGTGAATTTGATGCCATCTTCTGACTGTCTTGGGCACTGGGTGCACATGTGGTACACAGACATACATGAAGGAAAAATACTCATACACATAAATTAAAAAAAAAAAAGTTGCAAAGACTAGGAACCGAATATAATCCTTTGCAAAAAGCAGCAAAGGCTTTTTAACTCAACAGCCCCTAGATATAATTTTGCTTATTTTTTATTATGTTTTGGATAAAACAAAGAAATCTAAAAAAAGAAGTTCAAGTAGTACTTCAGGCAAGTCTGGCTCTAATTGCAAATTTACAGACACTACTGCAGCCACACATAGTCAACTTACTGCTTCAGCAGATCATAGGTAAAGAGGTAGGTATCAGGGGCCCAGTGAAGGTTAATGTTTATAGGTGCAAAAACTTCCAAAATATGAAGAAGACCAAAAATATCAAGCCATTTGACTTTCTGCTTCTGAGCCCTCTATAGCAATAAGGAAATAGGAATCCAGTTGACAGAATAATGTAATTGTTCAAACTCCAACTCCCAAAACACTTAAGAAATGAGAAACAGTGGTACTGTTTTTAATTAAAACTGAAAATCTATTGAAACAACAATGTGTCAACATTAGCTTCTTTCAAAGATGAAATGCAGTCTTTGACTCCGTGTTCATTTCCCAGCATTGACACACAAGCTTGAATTCTGCACTATGAACTCTCATAGCAAAAACTGAATCTCCTACCCACCCTTAACCACCAGGCACCCTCACAGGAAAACTTCCATCTTGTTCTCACTAAATGTTGCCTCAGATTCATGTGTAGGACAGAAAAGCCATTGCTTCCAGACAAGTTCTGAAACTAAGCAAAACCAAAGGAAAATGGTCACCCTGAGATGGTGAGATGGTGAGAAGGAGATCTCATCCTCTCTTTACTTGAAGCAAAACATACTAGCAAGATAAAGGAGTAACACCAGCTTGACTTCTAATCCCTAAAACTTAGTGTCTTCCCTAGACCCACACCCTGCACCCCCTTTACTGGACTCTGCTTTCCTCCCAAGCCCTGTCTCCCAGTCTTACATAATTCTCTGTCTACTGTGCTTGACGCTCCTTTTGTGACCCTCTTTGATGGATTATAACAGCAATTCTCAATTTTCCTAATTCTGAGACCCTTTAATACAATTCCTCATGTTGTGGTGACCCCCCAACCATAAAATTATTTTTGTTGCTACTTTAGAACTGTAACTTTGCTACTGTTATGAATCAAAATGTAAATATCTGTTATGCAGGATATATCTGATATGTGACCCCTATGAAAGGATCATTTGACCCCCAAAGGGGTCATTGACCCACAGGTTGAGAACCCCTGGATTCTCTGTTTCTACAAGCAGAGATTTTTTTCTGGGTTTTGTTTCTATAACTGAGAATTCCTGGTACCAAAAAACAGTTGTCAGGACACAGGTGCTATCTGACAGGTACCTGTTAGATAAATAAATGGTACCATTCTTTGCCTTCTTTCAGTCCTATGGGATTCCCATCTTGCTATATTAACCAAGCAACCTTCAAGGAAACCAGTATCATAGGTGACAAGCATTGATTACAGATGTCACTCAATGAGGCAAGCTCATCCCTGGACACCTGTATCATTGTTGTTGCTGTTTCCTTATGCAGAGGAAGAATTATTCAGCACATTTTAGAAGTAGAAAAATAGAAAACAAGAAAGAAAATTTATTATTATCTGATTTTTTTCATCATTCAGAACACCTGGTGAGATGATGGTTAACTAGAACATGCTGCATGTTTTGCTTTATTCCTGAACTAGAATCTTCAGAACAGAAAGATTCTACTTACTGAGTAATTATGTTTCTCTTGATGTTGTGGGCTACACCTATAATCCCAGGACTTGGGAGGCTGAGTAGGAACAACATGAGTTCAAGTCCAGCATGGGCTACACAGCAAGTTAGAAGCAAGCTGGAGCTACATATATACATAGACACACCTTATCTCAAAAGCTCCAGGGTCAGGTGGGACACTTCCCTAGTATGCATTAGACATTCATGTCATACCAAACTCTGCCTCCACCACCTAATAACGTTAAGCCTAAATAAATAAATAATTCACTGTACACATTATTTACTTAATAAAAAAATACCACTAATCAGTTTACTATTCCCGATGCTATTTGCAATGTGAAACAAATGTGTGTTTGCTTCCTAGAGCAGGGTCAGACTGCAAACTCAGTATGCCACAGAAATGTACCCTGTAGCTTTCATAATTTTTTATAGACTTTCCCACAGTGCAAACATTATAGAAAACTTACAGCTGTACAGAAGATGCACTGACATTCTTGGAGCATGGTCACCTTGTCCAGAGGCTGTTCGCACAGGCAAAGCTTGCAAGTGACAATGGGGACAGGAGTCAGGTCTCCGGAAGTTGTGTTTTCAGCAGTCATGGTCAGATAGTGGAGCCCATCGATGGTGTCCATTAGCCGTTCTTCAGCCTCCTCTATCCCTACAGAAAAACCCAAAGGAAGAAACATTATCGCCATCCATATAGCTGATGTTAAACACATGTATTTGGTGATCTGGCTAAGCAAATCTTCACTGTTCACCCCTTGGTGATTTCTAAAAGTACAGTTGTTGCGTTTCTGAAAACTGTAAGATGGAATACTCCTGATCTTGGTAAGGTCTGCCCCAAGTTTTGAAATTGAAGCTGAACTCACTTCACTCTCCTGATTCGTATCTTGGAGGCTACCTTAAGTGATCAGTAGGTGGGAAAGAGAAAGGATGAGATGTTGGTCAAGTGCACAATTCCAGGTAGACAGGATGAGTAAGTTTTGAAGAACAATAGGTTAACACAGTGACTTCAGCTAATAATAATAATGACATTGTGTACCTGGCAATTGCTGAGAGCAAATTTTAAATGATTCTTACCAGGAAAACAGACATAAGCATGAGAGGTAATGATTACATTAGTGATCTTGATTTACTCATTTTCTGTGTATGCATAGTATCTTAAAACATCACATTTGTATCATTAATTATGCCCTATAAATCTGGCAGAGAAGATAAAAATTTAGTACTATAAATAAACATGCCATTTGGGAGGTACATGCAGTGATTTTAATAAGAAATGTTCTCTCATAGACTCATGCATCTCAACACCTGGTCTCCAGTTGGTGGCCTGTTTGGGGAAGTTATGAAACTTTCAGAAGGTGGGGTCTTGCTGGAGAAAGCATGGGCTTTGTGAGCCTCACTCCCCTTCATTCCTTCTCTCTCTATGTTTCCTGGGGTGCCAAGGAAATATGAGCAGCCAGCTTCCTGCTCTGGCTACCTGTAGCCATTCCATCCTCACCATTAGAAACTCTAACTCTTTGGAGCCATTAGGCAAAATAAGCTCTTTCTTCCTTATGCTGCTTCTGGTCATGTTGTTTTATCCATAGCCACAGAAGCAACTAACATGGTACATCACTACAGTCACTACAGTCAAGTCAATTGGCTCAATAGATAGATAGATAGATAGATAGATAGATAGATAGATAGATAGATAGATAGATAGATGGATGGATGGATGGATATATAAGTACAAAAATTAACAAATAGGTTGAGCTGTAGCTTGGTGGTACAGCACTAAGCATAAGAAGAACAATGCAATGAAGAAACACAGTAAATACAGCAAACATGAGGCTGCTACAGCAGATTGTTTTGCAAAAACAAAAAACAAAAAAAATGTTTTACATGCCAGAAGTACACACTAAAATATTAATAAAATGTATATTAGAATAAATATATAAGCTATTGACATAGTTTCATATTAACATTAACCAGTCATTATTCACTACACATAACTGTATATGCTGTTTATAACTGGTAATCCTACAAGTTTGTTTATATCAGTGTCACAGAAACATGGGTAATGTGTTAAGTTACAATATTATGAAAGCTATAGATGTTACTGTGGGATGGGATTTTTCAACTACAATAATATCTCATAGAACTGTCACCATATACATTGGTCTTCATTGATGAAAACATCAGGATGAGCTTCATGATTTATATATAAAAACATGAACACTAAAACAAGAATGAAAAAAATTGGAGGTGGTAGAAAAGAGGAAAACCAATGAGATTCCTGCTCATCAATCAGAAAGAGTCAACAGTTACCAACTCTAATAAACTGAGTAGCAATAGACGACTTGGTTCAAAATAACTTAAAGAGGAAACTAACCAATGATTAGTTTCCAATATGGAGGGCATGCTAACTATTCCTGGTCAAAGGCCCAATAAAGTTCAAGACTCAGTGATCTCATTCTACTAACAATTAATAAGCTACTATCCAAGAGCAAACTAAAATCAAATCAATGTGCACAACAAGCTTGAGACTTTGGATGTCAGATTTCCTTTTAGGGCCATGTAAGAAGGAGAAAATAAATATGTCACTCCTTTCCAGTCTATGGTTAGATAATGATTACTTGATCAAACTCCTAAGACTTCTCAGTGTACCACTCTCTGTGTGTATGTGAATGTGAGCATATATGTGCCATAGTGCATGTCTGGATGTCACACGCTGAGGAAGTTGGTTCTCTCTTAAGTTTCAGGGACTGAACCATGGGTTCTAGAAACTGGCTTGTGCTGTAAGACTTGCACTGGAAGTGCCTCGAACTGCTTAGTATCTCACTGGCTATATGGGACAAATTCTTAATGTACTCTTAGGTATCTTAGACATACTTGTTTTTTGTTTGTTTGTTTGATTGATTGATTGATTTAAAACAAAACAGGGTCGGGCTGGAGAGATGGCTCAGAGGTTAAAAGCACTGACTGCTCTTCCAGAGGTCCTGAGTTCAGGTTCCAGCAACCACATGGTGGCTCACAACCATCTATAATTCAATCTGGTGCCCTCTCCTGACATGAAGGCAGAACACTGTATACATACATAAATAAATAAATCTTAAAAGAAAAAAGCAGGGTCTCTCTATATAGCCTTGGCTGTCTTGGAACTCTATGTAGACAACACTGGGCTCAGACTCACAAAGAACCAACTGCCTCTGCCTCCCAAGTGCTAGATTTAAAGGTTTGCACCATTCCACCCAGTTCATATTCACATTTTTAAGACAGGACTATCAATTGTATTAAATAAGATTTACTGAAATCTAATCATATCTCTAGTCATAGCTATGATTTTATGCCTTAGGTTATGAATTATATGCCTACAGGCTATGAAACCAAAGCTATAAAAAGACTCAAAAGTAAAAAATATTTATATACATAAAATATTTAAAACATAAAATCCTTTTATATTGCAGAGACACATTTTTTAAATAATACTAAGTATTCCAAAAGGCATACTGTGACTCAGTGAGACAGAGAAAAGAAGTGACATATTTCATCCCTTAGAGATTTGAATAATCCAAAGCAATTCTTCAGGTGATTATTTTTCTATATACAATTAACACCAATTCCCTAAAGTGATAGATTTTAAATATTTTCAAGCAAAAGAACTTAATAAAAATAAAATGACAACCTACCACTTCATAAGAGACAATAAAGAAATTAGTGTTTGTTCTTGGAAGGAGATACAGGGTCAGTCTCTCTTTGATCTCTCCCAGCCTCCTGGGCCCTAGCATAGAAGCCTGGGCCACCCCAGAAACAAACTAAAAACCGGCCTTTGGCATTTGTCTTTGGGTAAAATCAACAATGAGCGTTTATAAAAATGAATAACACATAGCATGTAGTAAGTAGGTAGGTAGATAGATAGGTAGGTAGGTAGATAGATAGATGATAGATAGGTCAATCTCAAACAAGAAGCCTTTCCACCATTAATATATTGGAAATTGAACCTTTAAAGCAGTACATATGACCCTGTAATGAACTATCTGGTGGGGTCCCCACACTAGAGAGGCTATAAATGCCTACAGAGATTGCTAGTGGTTTTTTTTTTTTGGCTTATATCTAAAGATTCCCCCTTCTTTACCACATGAAACCATTGACAGAACCTCATCCTATGAAACTAAGTCACACGAAGCTTGGAGAGGGGGTCCCACAAGAGGACTGAGGACACTCTCTGTCTCGGTTCACTCTTTGTCAGTTTGACACGAGCTAGATTCATTTGAGAAAAGGAAACCTCAATTTAGAAAATGTCCCCACCAAATTGGCCTATGGGGAATCCTTTTGGGTATTCTCTTGATTAATTAATGATTGGTGTGGGGGTGCCCAGCACATTGTGGATGGTGCCACCCCTGGGCTGGTGCTCCTGGGTTCTATAAGTAAGCAGACTGAGCAAGCCATGGGGAGCAAGTCAGTAAGCAACACCCCTCCATGGTCTCTGCATAAATTCCAGCCTCCTGGATCATACACTGAGTTCCTGCTCTGAATTCTTTCAGGGATGGTGTGATCTGAGAGTTATAAAGTGAAATAAATCTTTTCCTCTCCAGGCTGCTTCTGGTCATAAGGTTTATCAATAGAAACCCTGAATAACATGCCCTCCCAATTCTTCCCATCCCACTCATCAACCACTCCAGCAATTCACCTCCTTTCCCTTGCAGGCTTTAAAAAGAGCCTTTCCAGCTCACTAAGACTGGCCTCCTCTGGCTTGCTTGGCTTGTTCTGTCTCACCTCACACACTTAATCAAAGATAAGAAAGGGACATGATTTCTCCACCCACCCTACCACTTGCAAGGTAACAATTATAATTACTTTTACAATTATTCCAAATGTAACTGTGCCTCTCACTGGGTGTCCAGAGCCCTTGGGAAAGAATTTTGGCAGAGAGTACTAGGGCATGCTGGAAAGAGGAGAATTCTGGCAGCTGCCTTCGGGTCTCAGTTTTCAAAGGCTTGTGGCAGGTTTCACTTGTTTACATCTACCTGGTTCTCCAGCCAGATCCTGTGAGGGAGGAAAACCGCTTTAGACCATTCTGTTCTGTACAAAATTACCAGGAATGGAGATTACCGGCTTCTATTTGCTCCAATTGTCTTTTGCACTATAAAACGTTTGTTATGAGAAGCGAGCACTGTCTGATAGGAAAGGGCAGGAAAGCCACTTCCCTCTTGTGTTTTTATTAGGCTTGCCAAAGAAAGGAATACTTGAGAAGCAGTGCTAGAAGGCTTGAGATGCATAAGGAATTTCCATATTCTGCTGGACGCCTGAAAAAGCAATCTGCTCCCAAAACTTTGAGGGTGGAGAGAGCCAACATTCAGAGTATTTTTAACTTATGTAGCTTGTGCTTGTTGGACTATCCAGAATCAAAGGAGTTATCGTGTGTGTGTGTGTGTGTGTGTGTGTGTGTGTGTGTGTGTGTGCCTGTACACAAGATAATGTACACAAGATAATGTAATTGGAAGAAAAAGCATTTGATTAGGGCACTAACAGTTATTTGGGAATTTCTCTAGGTTGTCTGAGCACCTTGCAAAACATTTAGAGAAATGAACAGAGCACAATTACAGAAACTGAGCAAAAAAACCAATACCAGCAAACTGAATCGGCTAGGTGTTACTGATGAACCAGAATTTCAGTAAAGGTCCAGTTTGTCTATGCTGAGGTCTTCATTTCTCAGTGACCTGAGGACTAGGACCAAGCAGAAGAGGAGGAATGCTCTCCAAATGTTAACGTGACCTTGAAAGACACCAGACCATCCTATGAGGGGGGTGGATCCACAGCTACAAGAGAGAGTTTCCAAGGAAAAGTTTCAGGAAGGGCAGGCCAGTGGGCAGTAGAGTGCAAGTGCCAGTCTGTGTAATGGAGACAGTCTGAGGCCGTCTCTACCCTAGCAGACTAGTAAAATGGAAAATAGGAGCAATCCCAAGGTCTCACCTCTGCCTCGTTTAGAAATCTCTTCCAATACTAGCTCAGCACAACAGTGAAAATTCGTGTGGTTGTCCCTTGGTATTCACTTAGTTCAGAATAACATTCCCTCAGTGCCAAAATGTATAGATGCTCATACTCCTTATAAAAAAATGATACAACATTGCACATAACCAATGCATATCCTCCTGAATGCCTTAAACAGTATCTAATACAATAGAAGAGCCATATGAATAATCATTATATTGTACTGTTTAGAAAATATTGACAAGAAAAAATACACATGTAGCTATTTTTCTGAGTTGGCTTGTTTGTTTGTTTACATTTATTTATCAAGGGAAAGAGAGTCACAAGCATGCCACAGTGTATATCTGAAGGCTAGAGGGCAGCTTGCGGGTGGCATTTTTTTCTCTTTTCACCATGTAGGTCTCAGGGATCAAGTTCCCAGCTTTGGCAACAGTACAGGCCTTTATCAGCTGAGCCTCTTTGCTGGGCCTTTCTGAAAGCCTTTGAAAAGCTGGTTTATTTTCCTACTATTATTAGTACATACGTATGTGTGTCTATCAACATGTGCAGAGGTGCTAACAGGAGCCAGAAGAGGGCAATAGATCCCTGGAGCTAAAGCTATAGATCTTCTTCCCTTCTGATGTGGGTGCCGGGACCCAAACTCTGGTCCCCTGATTGCTCATAAATGCTGAACTAACTCTGTAGCCAGCCCTACTTTCTGAGTTAAAAGCCTCACTTCTGATCCATGTCAGACCCACAGGCCTGGAACCTAAGGATTCCGAGGCTGACTGTACTGTGTTGACCTTTGCACTGCTGCCCAGAGGAGTGGCTTATTTAGTTACTAGATCATGTTTTTAACAGAGTCTACTGGTGGCTTCAATGGTATTGGCTAAGACTAGTGAACTGCTGCTATTAGCTATTTGCTGAAGCTGTACTCTAAACTCAGTGTTGAAAGGAAGGCAGATGTATTCACTGTGGGTGGAGCTAGAGCAGCAACCACCCCCCCATCCTCCACCCCACCCCCACCCCGCCAGGTGCTGAGGAAGAGCCCCGGCAGCCCTCCACATTAGTCAGTATGCTTCTCTTTTCTACTTGGCTCTCTGACCAATGTTCTGATCATCAGGGACAAGATGAACCCGTGCATATCAGTAACATCACTAACAGTTCTCCTGCGTGCCCTGTGACAGCAACAACAGATGGGTCACAGGCAGACACACTAGGATTCAGAGAAGCACAACTTCTGAAGCATGTCTTTGCAACTGCCTCTAAGGCCAGTGCTCAAGGCCAGAAAGCACAAACAAGGTGTTCCTCATAATGGACTTCATGGTTATAGATAACAGAGATAGGGAAATCCTCACTGGGATCAGCAAGTCCAAGAAATATTTAGTTCTTAGATGCAATGGAACTAATAATACCCATCCCCTCAGCCTTGGGGCTGAGTTGAGATATGAGACTTGTCACTGTATCTTGTACAGAAGGACTTCTCTCTACAATCTCATGGCTTCATCTGGAGAAATTCAGAGACAAAGGCCAGACACCTAAGTCCACACAGAGTTCCTTGGTCTTAAAACATTTATTTCATCAGTTTCAAGGACAGAAATAAAATCACAACTTTGTAGCTTGCAGACCACAATCTTCTGGGAATGACACTGACGTGTGACCTCAGTCACTCATTGTTTAGATAAACCGATATGGTTAGTGTATAAGCACCATAGTGCATGACACAAACCTAGACGATGTAGGTCACTCAGCATGGCCTCTGGCTGTAATAAGAGACGTGGTGAACACAAGATGAGAAGCTGCTACCTGTGAAATGTGGCTTTTCAAATACACAGTGGCAATAGACTCTAATAATAACCAAACAAAACATAACACAAATCAGTAACATTGTTGCATACTATCATCAACTATGGCATATTATATAATTGTATGGTCTGACTGCTGAGTAACAGGCATTCTAGAGCCTTTTTACATAAGAATTGTCACAATACATTAAAAAAAAAAAAACTTATTGTGGTATTCACTAGGCAATAGGAATGCGCTCACTTTTGTAGTCAATAGGCCCACCATCACATGCACAGTAAGTTGACCATGGATGGAAATGTCATTATCTAGGTATAACTATATTGCTGTCATCTTTGGTAGGTGGAAAGGAAGAAAAAAATGGATGGTCTTGAACTTCATCATTCTCCTGCATCTATCTCTTAAGTACAAGGATTATATGCAAATACCACCATGTCTGGTTTTATGTGCTGCTGGGGACTGAACCTGGGATTCATGCATACTGGGCAAGCACTCCACCAACTGAGCTATATCCTCAACCCCAGGAGGGGTGTCTTAAATCTCTGCAAGGACTATTTTTTAAAATAATATGTTTGCTGTTTAAAATTCACTTATGAATAAAGTCCAGGAAAATTTGTTAATAAAATCTAACTTTAGAGATATTTTCTCTACAAAATAAATATTGGAAGAGATATGTGAACATGACCAAATATATATATATCATGAGATTCTAACTCCAGACCCTCCTGAGTATAGCACATCTGGAATGTCTAGTTTTATTCTTTACAAAACACTGTTCCCTTCTCTAAAAATCTCAATTCCTTTCTCTTGTCTTTGTTCCCCACTCTCTTTATACTGCAGGATGATGTCCAAGAAGGCGAAATCCATTCCAGCTTTCCTAACAATACAAACTTATCAAAGAAGGGGATGGGGAGTCTGAGGTCTGCTGCTCACTGTTCTTGTTACTGTGACTTCACAGTCACCGGGCAGCTCCTCCCCCTCACCACCATGTCCTGGGCAGCTCCCTCCCCCTCACCACCATGTCCTGCCCACCCCTTTCTTTAATCGCTGGTTCTCTTGCCTCCCACAATTATTCATCCAGTCCCACTGAGTAATTTTCTTCCCTTTGCCTGGCACAACAACAAAGCCAAAGCAGGAAGGAATGCCTCTGTCGGGCAGGTTGGACAATAATGTAACCAACAGATCGAGGAGCCGTGGTGTTCAGAAAGCCCTATGAAACAAGGCTCAGGCTGACTTCTAGGACCAGAACATTACCAGGAAAAAACAGTCACCGAAGAAAGTATGAACATCTAAACCAAGAGACTTTTCTCCACATGAATAAAAGCATACATAAATACTACCTTCTCCTGTAAAACTTGTAAGCTTCCATAGACATTTGAATAAGTCTTTTTTAAAAATATTTTTTAAAGATTTATTTATTTATTACGCATACAGTATATGGAAGAGGGTACCAGATGTCATCATAGATGGTTGTGAGCCACCATGTGATTGCTGGGAATTGAACTCAGGACCTCTGGAAGAACAGTCAGTGCTCTTAACCTCTGAGCCATCTCTCCAGCCCCAGACATTTTAATTAGAAACAAATTTTCATGAGACCAGTTTGTAAGTGTAGTTGTTTACCTCACATATGGAAGGAGGTTCAAGGTATATATTTTTACATGCCTTTTCCAAATAATCTTGTAACCAGGATCCATAATGCCATAAACAAAGTCAAATCACAAAAAAACCAAATGACATGCCTGTTAGGTAATGGGATGGTAAGGTGACAAAACCCAGGCTCTATGTATAGAAGGGGGCTAGTTAGGGAGAGCCTCAGCAGATATTGTCACATAATCACATGCAAGAAAACTTGTGGATTTGTGGTCACAGCCACAAGTCTGTGAAAAAGAGGAATTATCTTATTATTCTAACTTCCCAAAGAACAAGTTGACCTAAGGGGTCGATTCAAATTCCTGACTTGAGGGACATAAACCTTTCAAAGCATGTATGTTCCTAATCAATGTGGCCAGCCATGGGACCCCCTGCTCTGAACAGGAGGCATTGCTTGATGTAAGTGATGTTTTCCACTTAAGGAAACCAGGGACTGCAGAGACATCTCAGCAGTCACAAGTCCTTACTGCTCTTGCAAAGGACCCTGGATCAGTTCCCAGAATCCACAGTAGGTGACTTACAACCCTCTGTAACTCCAAATCCAGGGTATCTGATACTCCCTGCCCTCTATGGGTACCTGCACATAAACAGTGCACCCAAACTCACATAAGCTCATGTAAATCATTTTAATAATAGGAAAGAAAAAACAAACCAATTACACGCAAGAAGCTATTTATTTCATGTTGGAGGACTGTTGGTCACTTTCATTCTCTGATGTGTAGTTCTCTGTTTTGTTTATTTTGTTTTTCAGTCTTATTTATTTTATGTGTATGACTGTTTTGCCTGCATGTATGTGCATATACCATACGCATGACTGATGCCCACAGAAGCCAGAAGAAGGCATCAGATCCCCAAACTGGAGTTACAACAACGTGTGAGCTGCCATGTGGGAACTACAAACCAAGCCTAGGTCCTACATCTTCCTAACCATGTTGCCATCTCTCCCATCTCCAGCCCCCAAATTGTTTGTTCTTAATAATTACTTCAGTGTGAAACCTTAGCCATGGAACCACTCTATGACTAGATATAGTAAATGCCAAATTCAATTGGAAAAATGTTAGTCCAAAACTAACAGCTCTCCTAGAAGTGAAAATAATTTAAAACAGGCTGGTGAGCTAGCCCAGCTACAAAGGGACTTATTGCTACTTCTGACTACTGGAGTTCAATCCCCAGAACCCACAAGGTGAAAGAGCCTGACAATTGCTCTTTGACCTCCATACACACGATCAATCAATCAATCAATCAATGTAATGTATTTTTTTAAAAAAGAAATTAAATAAATGTTCAAGGCTGAGGCTGTATCTCAGGGGTAGAAAACCCAACTATCATGTGTGAAGCCTTGGGATTAAACCTCTGCAGTGCAAAAAATTGGACAGAGCGAGATGAACAAATACAGGTGCAATTATAGCTCTCTAACTTACATAAGACTCAGATGACATCAAAAAAACAGTATCAAAAAATAAATATCAAGGAGCACACATGCATGAAAAACATCAAAATAATTTTTCATACTCTGGTAAACAACACAAGTTAGGGGGTGTCACCCTATCCAAACCCACTTCCATGCTAACAGCAATTCCTCCAGGACAAAGACCACCACATCTTACACATCTTTATGTCCCCAGCTTCTACCACAGAGAAGAGTCAACAGAGAAATTTCACGACTATATAGTAAAAGCCTTGTTCTCATCCACATTCACTTCTAACAAATCAAAAGCAAAGATACTGCTAAGTTAGTATAGCTTGGGAGCACCTACAAATTAAGGCAGAAATCTCTAGAAGAAACGGCTCTAGACTGAGGAGCAGCAGCTTCAGATAATCCACTTCTTAAAGTGCCAGGCATGACTTGTGTGACAGCCTGGTCCCCTTCGACATCCAGAATAATCAGCTGCACAAAGTGTAGTCAGTCCCATAACAGCTCGGACTTTGCTCTTGCACCAGCCCCTGAGGACAGCATAATTCCTGACTGCTGTCTCAAACTGGGACATCAATCGCCAAGAATCTCACCTCAGAGGACACAATGCCATGTCAAAGCCAGGAGAGACACACAAGGCTGGACTCCCAGAAACTGTAGAGAAACAATTCCCAGTGAAAAAATTCCCAGTGTGTCTAAATGTTCCTAGACTTGTAAAATATTGCAACAATTTTTCCAGAAAGAAATTTCAAATGCATTTTTGTTTTCTGATTAAAAGTATTCACAATGTTGAAAAAGAAAGATATTTTCCAGGAAGCTAAATCATCTTTCTGGGTAGATAAAATAAACTTCTTTCTTTCTAGAGAATGCATACTTTCCCTCTGCTTGTACAATTTGGCCACCAAAAAGGGGGTGGTTCATAATCTGAGATCCCAAAAATGATTTCAAAAAAAAAAAGATATGTCTTACACTGACCTAGTTTAGAAATCTGGATGCCTTTAAAACTGCCAGTGAACTGAGACCCATTCATGAGAATGGGGCTTTTGAATGCTGAGAATATTCTTCAGGGCTCAGCACAAAGATATTTGGCATCAATGACTGTAAATATTTGTAAAACCCTGGGTAAATGGTCAGTGTTTGACCACACTCAAGCCTGTCTTACAGCGTGATAGTGTAGGCCAGAGTTATCTAGGGTGACTGGCCTGGGAGATTTTAGGTCAAGTTTTCTCTTACTATTTATTTTAAATAAAAAGCCAAGCATGCCAGTTCTGCTACTTGACATCTTCTTCACTTTCACTGCACACGTTAATCATGTGATTTTTCACTCATCCAGACACTTAGAAGGTAGTTTGGAGACAGAACTTACTCCTTATTCTCTCTCTCTCTCTCTCTCTCTCTCTCTCTCTCTCTCGCTCGCTCGCTCGCTCGCTCTCCTCCTCCTCTTCCTCCTCTTCCTCCTCTCCCTTCTCCCTCTCTCTCTCCACCACTTCCAACTTGATGCCCACTCCAAACCAGAAAATGCCAGCCAAAAGTACCCAAGAACAGGAGGTAGATGAACTGGTAGCCTTGGAGTTCATGGTGCAGCTATTTATCTCCTTGTGGCTCTATGGATCTGCTTTGGGTTTTTTCCTTTTCTCGCCCCTTCTTTCTCTTCAAGGTAGCCTCTGAAATATGTAAGGGTCTTATACTCATGAGAAAAAGTGAGGTTTACAAAGACCAAGTAAGGAGGCGGGAGCTAGGGGGTGATCAGAGGTGATTGGAAGCAGAGACCATGAGGCTCACCTCAGAGAAAGCTGCAGTAGCTACTTTAACTGCCAGCAAGCCAGTGAAGACTGGCTGGGCTCCTCCTGCCTCTTACCCACACCCTAAAACCTGAGTCATCTCAAAGTTCATTTATTTTGCTTCTGGGCAGAGACACCCCTCATCCGCTGCTTTGGAAATGCTGAGGACATTATCCTTCAGTACATACCTCCCCATATTCAAATCAACAGTCAGAAATGCCTAACCAGAACCCTGAAAGTCATGTTAAGACATCCAGCTCATGCTTTGATAAGATACCTAGGTCAGAAAATAAGAAGAAAGTCACAGACCCAATGGAAACTATGGAGAACTGTATTCTGAAAAAACGGAGTGTAAAGGGGGTATGCATCATGAGGTTTGACAACAGAATCCCTGAAACTAATCAAAAAAGGAACTCTGGAAGGGGCTAGCCAAGATACTATTCCTCTGTGAAAACAGGATCAGTTTCATTTTAATATCAACTAGAAAACAGGACAGAGCCTCTCTTTTATCAGCAATTACCTGATAAAAAATAATCGCTATAATGTGTAGTCCAGACTCCATTGTTAACATGACAAATTTTTCATAGCTCTGTGTGTCAACATGTTACTGTGCATTTCCAAATAACAGAAGGTAGACAGCCAAGACAATGCCAACTGTCAGTCTCTACTCAAAACACACCAGAGGATGATCCAATATGCAATTTTTGACACGTTCTGTAAAGACCGTTTTATTAGAATGAAACTAATTTGTTTTGACCTTTTCAACGATACTTTTTTTTTTTTTTTTTTAAGTTAACAGGTGTGTCTGAAGCACTCGGAATGCATGCAGTTCTGCATGGCTTAAGCTCTGGAAACAGAATTTAGCAAAAACCACCAGGTAGCCTCGTTCAGGTCCTCCTTCTCCGTATCTTAAGCTAGCAGTCTTCCTGGCTTGCACCACCTGCATCCTGCGCATACGCACCCCTTCTAAACCTACCTGGCTGGGGTTGAGGTCTTCGGGCTGCTGGATTCTCGCTAGCAGGTCCAGCCTGGGCCAGTCGGGACAGCTGGCACACCGGGAAGGAGGGGCGCTCTCATTCTCTTCCCCTCACCCTGCGTGCTCCGTGCTCCGCCTGGCTGACAGCTTTACACTTTTGCAGGATTGCCACAGGACTCCACGCCCAGACCTACAGCTCGGGAAGAGGAGGAGTCCCTCTCCGCCTCCTTGTCTTGACAGGCAGGAACCTTGCAGAACCAGCCAGCAGCTTGGGGCGCAGCAGCCAGAGCGTTTATTTATACAGGAAGCTCGGCGCCGCACTTCCTACTTCCCATCTGGGTCGCACTTCGACTGCAGGTGATGATGGCCTTAACCCTGTCCGATCCCATGCAGGCAGAGCGCAGGGCAGCTGTTCTTGGGTCCGGACCTAGTGCTACCCCAGGAATCCCAGAGCTGGGTGCGGGCAGCAGCCCTCACTGCACTTCCTCCTGCCCACCCGCGAGCTGCACCCTGGCCTTCAGCGCTTGCTGTCTCTCTGTATAGATCTTCACAGGCCACCTTTCCTCTTCTACTTTTAACAGCCTAGGCTAGACTTCTCACCTCCCTCCAAACCCTTCCCCTGCACATCAAATCAAAACGCAGTGTGCACCTCCTCATCAGTCCATGTGTGTCTGATGTGGACAAATCAAGTTAGGAGAGGTCTTAGTTTACTTACAATGATTGATTTCACTTCAAGTGCTTTGTCAACAAATGATGAGGAAAAACACAGCAGTAATACAGTTGAATTGTCGCCTAATGATAATCTAACAGCTAATCCAGAAACAGAATAGTGAGCCACAACTGTGGACACTTAATTAGTACCGTGTTTTTAATAGATGGCATGCCTCCTCACTCTCACTACCGGCCTCCATAGGTCACAAGTACAGGCCCAGACCTGTTGAACATTGCAGTTCTAAATGATCCCTCCTCTGGCACAGCAATTTGTCTGCAGGTTCTCTGCAACCTGACTTTACTTTAGCAGCTGAGGTCAGGACGGGCTCATAGATGCTTTGTGGGACAGGTAAATGTGTGCAGTGACTTCTCAGCAGTCTACCTCTCCTGAAGAAAGTCAAGTGCAGTAGAAGAAAAAAGACAGACAGACAGAGAGAGAGAGAGAGAGACAAGAGACAGAGATAGAGAGAATATGAGTGCTAGAGGAGGGGGTAGCAGACAAGACAGAAGGGGAATATACAATAGGAACCTAAAATCACACAACCAAAGGACAACATCTGAGCTTGCAAATTCCTAGTTATATTAAGCCAAACAAATAAGTTTAAAGACCTAGGGAAATTTAGTGGCTGGCTTAAGTGAGACCACAGCTGTAATAAGATCAAAATCTGTATTAGTGAGAAAGATACGTAGTAGTGAAAACTCCAGGAATAATAGCTAACTTCAGATTGAATGGGGTTTAGGGTCCCAAATAATTTACCTGAAGAGTAGCCATTTCTGATGGACAAGAGAGAGGCAAGATAAACAGAGAGCCTCCTGCAGGCCAGCTCATGCTGGAGTGTGGATGCCAATCTTTTGAGCCTCAAACTAAAGTTCAACACAGAGTCCACTTTTGACATCACCATGCAATTAAGGTGCTGGCTCTTATCAGCAGGATAAGGGAATAAAAATGCAGGTTAGGCAATAACTGTGCTGCCTTTGGACACACAGGTAGTTTTTTATAGAACTAAATCATCTCCATAGATTTATTTTCAACCATGCAAATTTTTAAAAATTGCAGTCAAAATTTAATACTAAGCATTCTGAACATTACAGTAATATGCAAAAGACCCTTTCAGATCTGCCTAAGGGGGTCTTATGGATGAATATTCATCCTCTCCAGTGTTTATTAATCTCTCCGATAAGATGCCTGAAGCCAGAAAGATAAAGGTAAATGAGACAGCAACCTGTCCCCAGAGACCTCTCAACCCAGAAGAGAGTAAGACAAACACATCATTTAGTAGGACATCATGACCATATGACATTCTTGAAGACTACGGTGCTGTGCTGTGACAATACAGAAGAGAATTATCTCACACACACACACACACACAAAAAGATAATGGAGAGAATCAAGAAATGTTTCCTTCGAGTCATGGTTTCAGATTGGGTCTTGAAATGGCTTAGAAGGAGATGTAGAGAAGACTGAACCAGGTAGAGCAGGTGAAGTTAAATTTGGACTAGAGATTTTAGAGACGCATCTTTTTAGAGAGATGCAGACAGAGCCAGTGTGCTTGGGATGAAAGAAGAAGCAAATGGAAGGAGACTTCAGAAAGAGAATTGGTGAAGTCCAGCATCTATTTGGATGTAGGTGATGGGAGTAAGCAGAGACCAGGTTGCTGGTATAGCTGTGGTGGAGTGGAAAGAAAAGACCCGACTCCAACCTTGCAGAATATCACAAACTCTAGGCCAAGTACAAGGACCATCTAGTGGGCCATCCAAAGAGGACTGACTAAGTAGAAAGTCAGTTAGAAATTGCATTCATTTAGGCAGTGGCTACAGTTGAAACTACCAAGAGTTAACTACCCACAAAAATTAGCATACTGTAAGAAAATCATGGGCTTCTGACCCATACACTCCAGCACTCACTTTCAATAGTCATATGACCTCCCACAAGTTAGTTATTTAACATAATCCAGTTTTTAGACCTATCAAACAGCTTTTTCATCTAATGTTTAAAAAGGTGAGAGGTTGGAGAGATGGTTCAGTGGTTAAGATCACTGGCTGCTGTTCCAGAGGACCAAGTTTAACTCCCAGCACCTACATGGCAACTTACAACTATTTCTATTTCTGGTCCCAAGGGGATCAGACCTGTCTTCTGACTTCCAAGAGCATGGCAGGCATGTCATGCACAGACATACATGCAGACAGAGCATTCACACGCATGAAATATATTTCTGAAAGTATGGTGTACAGATTATAGTTGTTGTGAAAGAGATCTGTGAAGTTGCTAGCTCAGTGCCTGATGAAATGGAAACTCTGGAAAGGGGAGGGGCAACAGAATGTCAGCCTCTAGGATGGTGCAATGATCTGCTGTACACTGTGCTCCTGGCTCAGATGAAATGGGAACTGAGTTGATACTCATCAACTCAGGGGAAGTGAAAAAGGGAAGGAAAGAAGAGTTAGATAAACGAACGCAGAGATATATCAGTACTTAGGAAGAAGGAGGACACCCTCATATGCCTGAAAAAGAATTGTCTCATTTAGACTAGAAAAATAAGTTGCTCACTGATATATCTCAGAAGCAAATCTGCACTATAATCTGAAAGTATTTTTATCTTTCTGAATGAGAACATGGTTTATAATTGTTCATCAGTCTAATCCTACTGACCAGCATCTTAATAAATCATCTTTTCTAAGTCTGAATTAGATTTTCCCAAAGAAAAGCAACACCAAAATCTTAATTAATAATAGTTAAAATATATCAACTTGAAAAGTATTCACAGTCATAGAAAGGCAATATCCAATTGAATCCAAAGGAAATTTAAATTTTTCCAAGCAGGTATTTGTGATGCCAGGACTTAGGAGACTAAGACAGGAGGATTGCCACAAGTTTGGACTATATAATAATACCTCTACCTTAAAAGGGGGAAAAACCAAAAATGAAAAACAGAAAAGCTTTCCCCGAATCTGAGGCCAAGAAATTGACTATAATTAGCAGTCTATGTATGTATAAACAACAATAATATATTTCATATTATTGAATAGGCATTACATAATTGACAATGTTATAAAACCAGAAAAGACTGGATGGGCTATCAACAGGCTCTGCAGTTAAGGTACTTGTTGCCAAACCTGTGTTTGATCCCTGGATCCTACATGGTTCAAAGAGAGAACACTGACTCCTATAAGATGTCTTCTGACCTTCACATCCATACCTTTCCCCACATATATTCAATATTTATCTTTTATTTAAATTAAGTATTGATATGTATGATGGTAGATATCCATAAACCCAGCACTCAAGTAGCTGAAGAAAGAACATCATGAATTCAAGTCGACGCAGGGCTAAATAGCAAGCAAAAATTTATCTCAAAAAAGAAATTTACTGGTCACGATAAACTTTTAAGTCAAACTTAATATAATTCACAACAGTATTAAGAAAGCATTTCCTAGTAGGTGCTGCAGGAGCTACCTATATCAACAGCTATCATTTCATTTTTTTATACATGTATAAAGAAAATATCACGTTCAAAATGGATGAAAAGGATTTAGAAAAGTCACTGATCTCATTGAAAAGTCACAGCACGAAACAAGCACAGCAGGAAACATAGATGCATTCCTGTAGCTTGCGGGTTCACACTGTCCTGTTGGGCCAAAGTATTTTTTTCGTGTTGTTGGGTTTTTTGTTTTTCAAGACAGGGTTTCTTTGTGTAGCCTTACTGTCCTGAAACTCACTCTGTAAACCAGGCTGATTGAAACACGGTGACCCATTCTCCTGCCTCTGCCTCCAAAGTTCTGGCATTAAAAAGTACCACCAACCACCAGGCTAGGATAAAGGATTCTTAGACAGCTACAAACTTTGGAGGTTGATATTGATGCTGTTTTAATGGATTTAAAAATGACATGTCCATTACCACCTTCATAGAAAAAGAAAATAAAACTTGATCATCAACTTTTCATGGAACTTGCACCTTTTTATTTCACTTTCTGCAGGAGAGTTCCTTTCAAAAAGATTTCTAAAGTGGTAAACTCATATAAATTATAGGTTTAGAGCACACAAAAATGGCAAAACCACTGTGCCAAGAACATGTAGACTTATGTTTCCATGTGATCTCACTGGCAGGCAGCCCGGAAGCTTCCTGCGACCATAGGATGGAATAAATTAATTGTACTTAGCCACCAAGGTAGCAACATTTTTCATTTTCCCATCAAGTACCTTACATGCTGGTCTTTAAAGGTAGATTTTTTTTGTATGTAACTAATATATGCTTACCAGCACATAAAGAAAGATGGAGTGGAACAAAAAGAGCCAAAAAGGATGATATTAGCTCACTTGCATTTGGAAAGAACTGGGGAAAATTGAGGTTACACTCATTATGTCTCAAATTTAAGGATAAATGAAAAGCCCTCTTTAAAGCAACACATCCTAATGTGCTACCAGATGAGGCTTCAACAAACTGTGATGTGTGCAGTGACAGACACCTTCCCACTTTGTTCCAATGCATTGTTAAACTTCTAAGAAAGAGAACGCAAATATCAGATGAGACTGGTGGTGGTAGCACACATCTGTAATCCCACTTGGGAGGCAGACACAGGTAGATTTCTGAGTTCAAGGCCAGCCTAGTTTATAGAACAAGATCCAGGACAGCCAGAGTGACACAGAAAAAAACAAACAAAATAATAATAATATGAAAAAATCGAATGGCTCACAGATAGAAGCAGTGTAGAAACTTCTGCAGTACCTGACCTACTGAAATTCTCTAAGTCAGTTAGTTGGGGTCATTTATACTTCACTAATAAAAGAATCATTTCTTCCATATCTTAAAATTAGTTTTATTGAGCTTGGCCCCTGTTACCTTTATATTTCATTCCTAGTCTACCTTCCCTAAGACCTGCATATGTGGTTGTGTCTATCATTCCTAATCTCGGATATTTTTACTCTAATTTTGCATGATTTTTGTCATTTCTACCCCTTATATGTTTTTCTTCTGTTCCATTAACTCTAACTTATCAGTTCTTTCTATCCATATGTGTATGCAGACGTTATTTTGAAAAGATCTTTCTCTGAGGGAGCAGGTGTCTTATCTGCCCTTTATTTCATGAATAAAAACATTTACTGTAACAGAATTTTCCTTTAGTGAAGTCCTGAATATATGAAATGCTCTAAAGAGTTGAGAATAGAGTTCACTTTTCTGTGGCTCTCTAGAAAGCTGATTATTTTTCTTTGAAGTATTTTCCTCATTTTCAAGTAGATAGGTTAATGGAGTCTGATGTGGGAATATAGCTTCCAAAATCCTCAATTTTTATGTTTGCTACAGTTTTACTTTGGGCCAAGTAAATAAAAAAATTCTACTTTTGCAGCACATTTCCAAAGAAGTACTCTCTTAAATGTCTAGAGGTCACGTGATCAGGTCACTCACCCTACACTTCTCGAGAATAAGTCTAGGGCTAAAGTTGTACCTAAGCGTTTGAGCACTTGTGTAGCTGTGCCAGACTCTAGTTTCAATCCTCAGTATCAGAAAAAGAACTAAAAATAATACACAAATCAGCTGAGTCTAAGGGCTCACACCTGTGATACCAGCATGAGGAATGCAGAGCCAGGAGGATTGTCTTGAGTTTGAAACCAGTCTGGGCTACAGTGTGAAACCCTGACTTTAATAAGAAAGAAAGGAAGGAGCGGGGAGGGAGGGAGGGAGGGAGGGAGGGAGGAAATGAAGAGAGGGAAGGAGGATCACAGTATTAATTGCTCATGTTTCACCCCATCACAAATGTATCTAACTTGCCAATCCAGAACCATCGCACCTCTAGATAGAAAACAGGGCAACTAATTATTTTAATAGTTGGATGATTGTATCATCTTGGAATTTAATCAAAACAAATCACAGGCATGCAAGCTCCGCTCTATGCCTTGCAAAGACCAGGCTTGAATTTTCCCTTTCAGATATTTCAACCGCCCTCAGCATTATCCACTGCCTACCTGTGCTCCAAGAGAAAAGTCTGTGTCTTGCATATCAAGAAGACCTCAGTGTGAAACTTGGAAGCCTCCAGGTAAAAAGGACCACAGCTATTTTTAAAACAAGTAACTGCTGAAATGTTTAGTCTCAGTGAGGCTGGAAGAGTCTGTGCTTGGAGCACATCAAGGCTGGACAATCAGTGGATATTTCAGCTGGAGCACAAACAGTGGCTTGGGACATTTGTCTTGAGAGTGGGGGCTTCCTCAGCTGAGGAGAATCTCAGGGACGGACAGATTCCATTACTAAGTGACTACTGTGCAGTGGACATGGGCCTTGGTACTCAGTATTCTATGTGCATTATCTCTTTAAATCTTCACAAAAGTATTCATTATAAAAAATAATTAGGCTATATACTTACAAATTGTAAGTACTCTTTCTTTCCTTCTTTCCTTCTTTCTTATTTATATGTATGTGTTGAGAGGAGTATTGTCTTTGAAGCAGACCTAGCCATCCTGGAACTCACTATGTAGTGAGTTCAAACTTAGGCTGACCTCAAACTCAGAGATTCACCTGCCTCTGCCTCTTGAGGGCTGCTATCTCACATGGCAAAATATCTTATTTTTAAACAATGTCAGAAAAGTGTCAATAAAACATAGTGTAAGCATAAGGTTTTCCCCAATACAAGACAAGCTTAACAATTGGGGTTCAGTTGAGACTTCAGTCATTTCTACCTCTAAGTCAGGAAGATCACCCTTGAACTTTCTAAAATTTCAGTCTGTGATTTCAGCAAACATTTGCTTGAAGACTGATATACCCAGCCCTTTACTTTGAAGTGACTGTTACATAAAAATAAATAAATATTTAAACTCTTCTAATCAAATGACCCCATGAAGTCCAATCCTACATCTGGATTTTACACTATTGATCAGTGCATCACAGAGGTGACCGGCTAACAGTCTAAATAACTATTGTAACTGGGCCAGAATTCCAGGCAGCAGCCCCTGCCATGCTCTTCAGTTCTCATCCTTCTTCACTCCCAGTGTGAGCTCCAGCCCCACAACAAGCTCTCCTAAGGACTTCAGATTTTTCACTTACAAATCCCTATGGTTTTTCCATTTACAGAGGTGGTCTTCCTTACCCATGCCACTGACAGGAGCTCCTCCCTCACAAGAACTTACTCAGGGCAGATCATCTTTTTAATTAATTTTAAAAGTCAGATTGTAAAGTAATAGGGTTCATCATGGCATTTTTCATACATGGATATCATTGGACCTCGTTCCTACTTGCCCCTCTCACAACCCTGTCTGTCACTTCTCTCCCTCTGGCTAGACTCCTCCCCTTGAGTAATCCTCCTGTGTCTTGTCACATTCACTCAGAGTTAAATCTAGATTCTTGCTCATGAGACAAAACACAGGATGTTTCTCCTCCCACTGTGTCCCCCACTGGCCCCCTTCCCCCTGAGAATTCTTCCTACTTCTTAGTTCCCCTTCAACCTTCATGTCACACACACATATGTGCATATATGTGATGACATATATGCATCGCTTTGTAGAATCACAGAGTAAACATCATTACCCCTTTGGTAAAGACACTCTGTGTGTGTGTGTGTGTGTGTGTGTGTGTGTGTGTGTGTGTGTGTGTGTTTTTAAAGTCAAGAGTCCACACACATCAGAAAAATGTCATACCCCTTCTGAGTCTGGCTCATTTTGCTTAAGGATGATCTTAAGGTTTATCTTTTCTTTGGGATATTTCTACCGCCCACCTTTCCTCACCATAAAGTAAGATACCATCTTCTTCCTAGTACAATGCTATTATGCTGATTACTTTTGTCAAACAATTATTAAGCACTTACTGTATACTAGCTTCTTTATTGGGTGCAAAGTTAAATAAAACAAGCCCAAGAGTAGAAAAGACGGGTTTGGCATACTGATGAACAAGAGCAGTCAGTCCTTAAGCTGTGCTACCCAGGAAAACAAGCAGCATCTTTTTGAGTTCTCCACTTACCTCACTCCATCCAATCTCATGTTCTGTCGATCCCCTCTGCCTCCCCACCACTACTACAGGACATAATGCAGGCAAGAGAAAGTTTCCCCGGAACAAAAGAAATTCCATTCAACAAACTTTTTCAAGCTATAATCAAATATAATCCTGCAGAGTCAACTCTAACTTTATTGCTAATTGTATATTAATATCCTGTACTTTCTTAAGCCCGAGGAGGCTCATATGTTACTACTCTAAAACAAAATGGTCATCATGATCCATACTATGTTGTAAATTATCCTACTCTGCATTTTATACAAAATGAAAGACTCAAGAGCGAGGCTAAGATATAACTCAGAGACTGAGCATGGGCTTAGAGTACACAAGGTCTGGGTTCAGTCCTGCACGCACTTGCATGTACACAATTGAAATGAGATATGGAATCACAAAAAAGTGAATATCATTACCCCTTTTGGTAGAGCAAAAAGCATCAGATATAATTGTCCTGAAATAAGCAAGCCTTTAATTCCTTGCTCAATGCTGACTATTTTCATACAGAACAAGGAGAGTTTCAGTCTTGGACCAATCAAAGCCTTGTGAATACAACAATATGATCTTACCTACGAGCTCTAACCAGCAGCACCTTATTTTACTACTCTGGACAACCAATCCATTGACGCTTCATCATTTGGTAAAGCAGTACTGTAAATACATCCTGAAGTCACACAGAAAGCTACTGGTACAAGCAGTCACTAGAACCCATGGTCCAAGGCAGTTACGTTCCACACAGCACCCTCACTTCCCAAAATAAAGTTATGGGTGAAATCAAGATCCCCTTTTTCTCTTGTCAGCACCTTTGGGGATCAGGGAGGTGGACAAAAATAGAAGGTTGACATAAAACTTTTTTAATTTTATTTTTTTAACCTTGACTTGGGGCAAAAGGCCAAGTGTTCTGCCAAAGCAAATTAGGCAATGTTGCCATATTAGCAGAATTCCAACCTCAACAAGGAAGAAAGATATGAAACATACAGTGAGTGTGGCAGCCAACAATGCTGGATGCACTGAATTCTCAGCGCTGGCTAGCCCTCTGCAAGAAGAAAGAGGCAAGTTTCCCACGTGAGCAAAGAGAGTGTGACTCAAAGACTATTTCAGTACAAGATCCTATTTCAACCTTGTTGTCCATCTGTTTGCTGGGAACGTAAAGTTGCCTGGTTCCAAGTTAGAAAGGGAGATGAAATCACCAGCTAAAGCTGCAACAAGCAAAAAGCCTTCAAAAGGCTCAACGAGGGTTACATAACACAGCCATGGAGTAACAGGCTGGTTCACACCTGCTTATCTGCCTGGACATACATAAGGTCTTAAATCCAATTGCAGGTGGGTGAGTTCCAGGATCTAGATAAACAAAAAATTCTAGAAAATTTCTACCTTTTTATTGCTAGTAAATGAAGGAGGAAAAAATGGTCCAAAAAATAGCATCTTTTAAGATGAGGAATTCATCCCATCATCCACTTGTATATCACTAAGGTGTCTCCCCCACCTCCTCTAGAATACAGAAACACATTCTGGGGAACAAATATGCAGAAAGTTTGTGTGTTTGGGGCTATTGGCAAGATATCAGAACCCAATTTTAAAGGGTAAAGAAAAGTCCAAGGTCACAATTATAATTTCATTCATGTTTTAGGCCAAATGATCCTTTATAGTTTGGCAAGACACCTAACTGCAGGGACAGCATTATTTGTGTGATGTAATTAAGTCAAGTTCTAAACAAGTGAGCTGCAAAAAACTTCTAGAGTATTTACAAGTTAAGGCTGCTGTGGGGGTGGGGGGAAGGTCATGACTCCTACCCCTTGAGCTTCTTTTCTTTACAGCTGCAGGAGAAAAGGGGAAATAAACTTGTGTGTAGCTGATAGTTGAGATCAGATGTCTTTCCTTAGGAGCCACTTTACCTGAGAGAAGAATAAATGCCCAACGTCTGCTCCTAAGGGCCCTAAGTACACTGCACCTAATGCAAGCATTTTCAGGGAAACGATTGTTGGGAAAGGATGCTCAAGTCTAGAAGCAAACAGTGAGCAATGGGTTTAATTGGTGGGGGGGAGCATTCACTTCCTGTGGACAAAAAGAGTCTGGAGAATTGCTAATACAGTCAAAGGAGAAAGTCAAACTTCCGGAGGATGGTGTCTCCTGAGTGTGTGTGTGTGTGTGTGTGTGTGTGTGTGTGTGTGTATCTGTGTGTCTATGTGTCTGTGTGTGTCTGTGTGTCTGTGTCTGTGTGTGTCTGTGTGTGTCTGTGTGTGCAAATGTGTGCAGACAATTGGGCAATAAGGAATGATTGAAGAAACAGTATATTTCAAAAGAGAAATCTCACTGCTACAGTATGTTTGGCCAATCCTGTTTCCAAAGAACTACAATCACAGGGCAAATTTGGAAAGACAGGGTTAGATATCTTATGTCCCGGAACACCCAGAAAAGGTGGCAGTCATACCAAAAAAACAAAAACAGAGGAAGAGACAGGCTTTCTTTTCCACAAGTGGAAAGTGCCCCAAAGATTTAGAATGCTCTCATACCTTAGCAGGCTGAAGCATGAGGATGCAGGTTTAAATCTACCCCAGCCTTCCAAAAATAAATAAATAAATAATAAATATCGCACCTAGGATACGCTAAGACTCAATGTGATCCCCAGCACTGCTCTATCCCCTCTACCTCTGTAATAGATAACAGAATATATTATCCATTAGTATATTATCCATATAGTATAGTATAGTATAGTATAGTATAATATAGTGCCTTCAAATCTCACAGTAGCCGCATTTGAATGATGTCATTCTTTGACCTCTTGGCTATAGCTGATTGGCCCCAGCATGGGTGCCTGTCTGAAGCATTTGTATTTGGAGACAGTTAATCTCTGTGCATGGTGGAAACGGTGCAGCAGCGATATCTTCATCATCTAAGCGTCTACAGACTCAGCTGAGGGAGGCAAAGAGCAGTGAGGCAGATGTGCAAGGGAAGAGGTAAGCCAGTAAGAAAGAATTACAGCTTCCTGGGGTTTGGTTCCAGTTCCTTCTGGAAGCCATCTGCATTCCTCTCGGTTCCTCAAGACATTCTGTCCTTGTAGTAAATGGTCCTTTCTTTGTTAAAGTCTGTTTGAATCTATTTCAGTTATTTGAAAAGGGAAACACCCTTGTAAACCATATAACCATAAAACAAGTGAGAAGTGTGCTGCACAAAGAACCGAGACTTCTCACCCTGGTGTATCCAAACCAGTCTCCCTGAAGATGGGCCATCCAGTCCACAGTGCCCTAGGCTGTTTGAGCCGTCTTCCTTGCCTGTCAAATGGAATGTCTAGGAGTGGATATTGGGGAAGCATGTATAGGGCCCCTGGCATGTTGCAAGCTTGAATAATAATTTCTAGAACTCAGAGCGGGGGTCACAGTGGCCATGGTGGTGATGGTGAATAATAAGAATGGCAGATCCAAGGTGTAGCTTCATTATTAGTAAAAACACTTTTCCCAAGGACTGGAGCCTGTGGCCAGCAAGAGTTCAAGAATAGGTGCTTCTGTCTAGAATACTTCAAGCTCACATTTCTCCTGCTTCCTTCAAAAGGGCCATTTAGTGATTGACAGGTGAATTTAAAATGACTACCTCCTAATCCTTTATATATTCTCTGGAAGCCTGGCCCTTCCCTCCCTTTCTCTCTGTGCTAGACTTCACACTCCTCTCTGCTTGTTCAAATTCCTGTCTTATGTGACCCCTGAAGGTCAGTGGGTTACTGCCCTACTCATTGCATCATCCCTTCCCACGATCTATAAATAAAACCTTCACCCTCCTCCAACTGTGGTAGAGTTTGAATCTGTGCCTCTTATCGAAAGATCCAGGAGATAGCCACAGCAAGATGAGAGACACAGACTGAATACTGGTGAAATAAAAGCCGCAGGGCATCTGGTACCAGAAACAAGTTTGCCAGGTGAGGGGCTTTCTGTTCAAAGGTTAACTAATTGGCCAGTAAGCCAACCTGATGCCAAGTAGACAAGTTGTCCTATGGTAGAGACCCTAAGCACATGCATTTATCTTTTGTTGTTTCCTGATTGAGCAAGACCAAACCTTTTCTAGTGCCGGAATCCTAGCATATTACTACAGACATCTTGACAAGATAAAAATTAAAACTTAGGAATTCATAAAAATGTTTCAAGTTCTTTTTATGGTGATCTTCTTTATCACATATTTTATTCAATATTCATATACATATATAAAAATGTTTAGATCTAATCCATCCCCCATTTTCTCTCCTCTAAATCCTCCCCTATCATTCTCCCTATTTTTCCATTTCAATTTCATATGCTTTTTTAAAAAATTAATACCGATTGAGTTTATTCAGGGCTGTCTGTATGTACATGAGTTTGGGAGCATCTATTGGAGCATAGGCAGCCTCTCAGAGCCCACATCCCTGAAGAACACTGACTCTCCCTCCCCAATTAGCCACCAAAGCCAATAGCTTCTCAGGGTAGAGCTTCATGAGCGTCTCCCCAATCCATGCTAAAATTTTGGATGGTTTGATCTTGTACAAATCTTATGCATGCAATCCCAGACAGTGTGAGTTTGTGTGTGCAACTATGCTATCATGTCCAGAAAATGGTGTTCACTACAGACATCTGCTCCTGCTGGCCCTTTTATCTTTCTGCCCTTTCCTACATGGTGACCCCTCAACCTTGGTGGGTGTGGTATAGATGTCTCATTTGGAGGTAAGCATTCCACTGTCCCTTCTCTGCCCATTGACTGGTTGTTGGCCTCTAGATTCATTATCAACCACTGCAAAAGGAGCATCTCTGATGATATTAAGAGACACACTAATCTGTGGGTATAAAGATATAAACTTGGGAGTGGTTTTTAATATCTGTTTAGCATAATAATAGTACTAGGGGCTATGACCCAGGCAGCCATGAGTAAAAGTCCAGTTAACAGAACCAGGACCAAGCATGGTATCCATCTTGTCAAGGGGACTTTAAATCCAATGAGAAAATGATTAATTATTCCCATAACATTCCTGTCACTATAGTTAAGCTCTTTGCAAAATTAAAACTCTTCGTTGAGTTTCCCTAGATTATGATAAGTATTGTTTGACTCTAATACATTTTTAAAGTACCATTGGCTACAGATTACTTTCATATTCATGGGGGGAGGGAGAGTCCTGGGGAAACCTCAGTATTACTATACACATTATTATTTTTATCAATTATCTTTGTTCCATCTTTAATTTACACAGCACAAAATATAAAAGAACAATGAACTTACTTCAAAAGTCCTAAACATGTAAAATGCAGCTTTGCACATTTTCTGACACACTGGTCCTACTGAATCTCTTCCATGAGTCCTAGATGCTTAACTGGTCTGATAAAGTTCTTGGCATTTCTTCCAATTTTGTCTCAAGATCTCCCTGAGGTATGGCCCATAGACAATAGATAACCTGCAACCCAGCTGATGCTCTGTGCTGATAAACTCAACCTAGTAGGTCTCCGTTTATCTAAGAGGAACACTGGTTATTTCCATGACTGTTCACACAGTTTGCTATTCATCTCAGTCTGTTTTCTGCTGCAGAAACAAAATTCAGAATTCCTAAGATTGTATACTCTTTAAAGAAAAGAGGTTTGCTTTGACTCACGGTCTAGAGGCTGGAAGTCCAAAACCAAGCCCCCGTCAGCAGTGAGGGCCTCAACACTCGATTCATGGCACAATGCAAAAGGGTAAGCAGGTGTGTAGAAAATGTGAGGGGTGGGTTTGTTTCAGTGTCTCCACTCTTGCAGTGACCAACCCAGGCTTCTAAATGTGAAAACTCAGGGCCAATAAAACTGCTCAGTGGGTAAAGGCATTTGCCATCAAGTATGACAAACTATGATGGATCCCTAGAACCTAAACTCCTGAAAGTTGACCTCTGACTTCCATACCCAAGCAACAGTCTGCAGAAGTTTCTGTCTTGTCAGGCCAGCCTAGCCCCAAGGTTCAGACCGCAGCCCTGTTGCTGCTTGGTCCCAAATAATCACACAAAGGCTTACTTTAATTACAAACTGTTTGGTCTATGGCTCAGGCTCATTACTAACTAGCTCTTACAACTTAACTCATTTCTATTAATCTATGTATTTCCGCATGGCTGGTTGGCTTTACCTGTCTCCCATTACATCTTGCTTTCTCGAGTGGCAGCCTGCAGCTTCTCCATCTAACTCCAGCTTGCAGTCTGGATGAATCTTTCCCACCTGGGCCTGCAGCCACTGCTGTACTTTTACATCTTGCATTTTTGGACAGGCAGCTTGCAGTGTCTTTTAGACTCCCAACCTTCTCTGTCTTTATCTCTGATTTCCTGCTTGCCTCTAAGGGGCCTTACCATAGGCCAAAACAATTTCTTTATTAACCAGTAATAAACTATATTTACAGAGTACAGAAAGACATCCCACATCACTACCCCCTATAATTATGTAAATGTAAATAGCATTAAATTAAAATTTAAAGAAGACTCAGGATACGGGAGGGCATTAGTTCTTCTTGAGCATTTCTTACAGGCTCACCTCCCAACACTGCCTGACAGTAATCAGTTTGCAGTGCAAATTTTGGAGGAGACACACCAAATCCAAATTACATAAGCACTTACTCTACACTATTTTAATTACTGGCTGCTTGCATAGTTCCCTCGATGAACTAAAAAAGGAGAGCAAAAAATATGTCTATCGTTTGTACGGTTGTGTTTCCTATAGAAAGCATCCAATAAGTAACAAGAAAATATGAATGTATTTTGTAAACATAATCTATAATCTCTCAGGGCCTCTCACTCAAGAAATAAAAACTTTTAGATAGTACACAAACATTAAAAGGGCCTTTGTGGTTGGCTGTTGGTTGACTTGCAGGGTTGGGCATAGATTCAAGGGCCTAGCACATGTGGAGCTACATCCTCAGCCCAATAAAAAGGTTTTGATCTATTTCAGAATACCCTCTGCCCAAAAAAAGTAATTAATCCACAGCAACCTTGCCAAAGCTTAAGATCAATTCTAAAGAATTAAATATGTTTGCAATAAAGAGATACAAAAATGCATGCTTCCTGGTCTTCTTCACCTTTCTTCTGTTCTAAGACTTTCAACAGCATCTCAGTCCTGGAATTCCAACACCCAGGAAGCTGAAGCATGAGACTCTCCATTTATTTAGGGACATCACAAGCTACATAGTGAGCTCCAAGACAATCCAAACTTCAACCTAAGCCTCCTTCTAATAAAATAAAATAAAATAAAAATAAACCAAACAAATAAATGAAAGTAAATTCACCTTTCTAAAATATAGACTACCAGATACATAAGCATGCAAGCATACCATGTGTGTCTACCCACAACTATGTCAGATTTTTATTTCCATCAGGCAGAATATAATCATTTGTATGTTTCAAGTACTGGTATAAATGTGCAACAGAATTGAGGCACAGGAACACCTCAATTCATTATTACCTTTGAATGAATAATGAGTCCAAATCATGATGAAGACAGATTCATACAGAACCCTTATGTTTGCTCTGTAGTGTTTGTTAATCTATCTTCTTATCCAGATAGCATTTTATTCATTTTATTCAACATCCACTAAATAAGCCCTTGCTACTTACCAGGACCTTGATAAACCCAAGGGATAAGAAAGAAGAAGAAAGTCAGAGAACCTGATTTCTCTCTCAAAAAGGACTGTTTGCCTTTTGAGCAAGAAAAATAGTTTGTCTTAGGCAGTAGCATTAATGTATAATGAGTGCCGTGCAGAAGGCTGCACTTGTGGGCTGGAAGCCTGCATGAGGCCTAGCTCTAACTCAGACCAATGGGCTTAAATGACAAGGCATCACTCAGTGGAGATTTGCCAAGCCATCCAGGTGATTTTTGATTCACACCCTGTCCAGCTCTCTGGGATGAGGTGTGAACTAGATTACTGGATTCTTTATAAAACTTCCTTTTTTTTAATAAAGTCTTATTTTTTATCCATGTATCCCCCTGTTCAAACTCCCCTCCCCCTCCCACCCCTCCTAGTCACTCTCTCTTCTCCCCATCTCCCCACCTCCTTCCCAGCAAGGGCAGGAGGTCCCAAGGTCCCAAGGTGGCTTAGTTCAGCAGCAGCAGCTACCTCTGTGGAGTCAAGAGATGAGAACTGGTGGTGTGTGCCTATGACCCCAACATTTGGGAGACAGAGGCAGGAAGAACATGGTTTAGAGACTACACAGTAAAAAGACATGCTGGTTTGTCCAAAAGGAGGAAAGAGCCTCTGTGGAACTGACATTTAAATTAAGCTGAGATCTGGATACAGAGCCAGAGCCAGAGCCAGAAAATAATTAGAGATAAAGATGCTAGAGGCAGAGAAAATTGTATGCTTAAGGGGCAGAGGACAGAAATGTCCTGAGAAGGTGAGAAATGTAAAGACTTCAATAGGGCTGGGCTGGGAAATGCTAAAGGAAAGTTTTAAGGTCAGAGTCAAGGAGTCAGCCTGTAAGTTAAAGGTTTGAACTAAAGTGCTACAGAAAGGTGGTTTTTTTTGTAATTTTTAATTTTTGGTGTTTGGGGGACAGCCCTTGCTGTCCTATATAGAATGTCTTTTAAAGCCAGTTGGTTGATTTTCCTGATTGTGTGAGGAGAGAAGGATGTGATATGCTTTGGTTTGGGTTTTGCTTTGTTTGGTTTGCAGTACGATAGCTTCTTCGTGCATAGTAGGCAAAGCACTGCCTCCTGAACTCTCTCCACTGAGCTATTGCTGTGGCCCCAGACTCTGTATGTTTTAAAAATCACGTCAGCAACAATATAGAGCAGGTTGAAGAAAAGTCGAACTTAATGGAGGGAGCTACTTCCAGTCCAAGGATCAGGGCAGTTCAAGTTTAGAGAAGATGCTGGTGGGTAGCACCAGTGTGGTGAAGAAGTGATCAGCCTCCTGCATGAGACTATGGTGGGACCAGAGGAGTAAGATGTTGGTATTCAGTGATCCAGTGGTGGTGGCCATATTTCCAATAGCAGCCAAGTTCAAACCTAAGCTTGTTGACTTCAAGGTGAAATATAGAAGTGAAAATATGTTAGATTCTGTGACAACAGAACCATGAAAACACTCATTTAGGAGTGTGCTAATAGTAGGAATATTGGACAGAAGCCATGGATATGAATGATCTAACCTGTAGAAAGGTATAAGTTTGAGGTAAGAAAGCATAGAGCCAGAGCTTTTAGGAACAGTAATAAATAGAGATAGCAGAGGATTGAAAAACAGGAATGACCAAAGCAGTAGAAAGAAAGCCAAGGGAGGGAGAGAATGGAATGCATGAAAAACAAGGGGGAAAGACAGCTCTGAGAGGCAGAGGGGATTCTAGCATTGAATGGCAGCAGGGGCTCAAACAAGGCAATGAGCAAAGGGGCTCATGGGACTGGTGACAGTATACATTAATATTGACTTCATGAAAAAAGATTCAGGCACAGTGGTGCACACTTTTAATCCCAGTGCTGGCAAGGCAGACAGGGAGATCACTGGGCCCCAACCTAGTCTATTTGGCAAGCTCCAAGCCAATGAGAGACAGCTCATCTTTAAATAAGAAAAAGAAGTAAAAGGGGGTCTGGAGAGATGGCTCAGAGGTTAAGAGCACTGACTGTCCTTCCAGAGGTCCTGAGTTCAATTCCCACATGGTGGCTCACAACATCTATAATGAGATCTGACACCCTCTTCTATACACTGTATACATAGTAAATAAATAAATATTTTTTAAAAAAAAAATGAAGCTCTCAGGAGCCATGCAGGTCCTGAGCCCAGGGACAAGCTGCTGAAGCTGCATCATCTAGACAGAAGGAACTCATGGATGCCAGTTCATGGAAATCCGGGTCTGAAACCTTGCCCCTGGAAGCAGAACTAGCACCTCAGCATTCTCATCCTCAGGTCTGCTGAACCACTGTGTCTAGTTCAGAGTCTGGCAGCAGACCTCAAGCCAGGGAGTTTTCCGAAAGCATCCTGTCTCACCTCCAAGAGCAGTGGCCATGGCTAGCTGGAGCAGCTGCAGCCCACACTTAAGAATGCCTGTGAGGTCTGCACTGCATTCCTCTGCTATTTCAGAGCAACATCAGCTGGGGCCTTGTGGAGACATTCCAGGGTTTCGGCTATCACCTGGCCCTGTATCCAGACCAGGGTAGTTTGGCTGGATCCTGGGACCAGCCCAATCTCTTTTGGATTAATGTCATATTCCTTGAGGACATTGCCTGCTGGATCAAGTAAAGTTGACTGGGTAGCAGCAGCCTTAAATTAACATTTAAGAACCCCATCCTGAGCCAGCTAAAGGCCCAGTTTGTGATACAAAAAAAATCTTTAGATTATGACTCCTGAGGGTGCTTTCAAAGAGTATGGTCCCAGAGGCTTGTATATTTGAATGCTTGGTCCCCAGTTGGTGAAACTGTTTGGGAAATGGTCTTGTGGTAGGAGGTGTGTCACTGGAGGTGGGGCTTGAGGTCTCAAAAGCCCACAGCTTTCCTAGTTAGCCCATCGCCTCTGGCCTATGAAGCAGATAAGAGTCCTCAGCTCCAGCCCTAGCACCATGCCTGCCTACTTGCTGCTGCCATGCTCTCCACCGTGATGATCCTAGACTCTAACCTTCTGGAACTGGGAGCCCCCAAATTAAATTTTTCTTTTATAAATTGCCTTGGCCATGATGTCTCTTCTTAATAATAGAAACATAACCAAGACAGAGTCACAGTCTGTTCACCTACCCGAGAGCTTCAGCAGAAACTTCTCTCCATCCATTTCCCCTGAAGCAGTCCCCCATGGCTTCACTATTACAGAACACTTGAACTCCATCCCCCATTCCATCTTCCTTTCCTGTCAACTAGGCCCTCCTTATTGGGGCAAGAGTATGTCATAATTAGCATTAATTATAAACTTGACAGAAGCTAGAGGCTAGGGGTTGCTGTGATCATGTAGATGCAGGAAGGCCCACTGTGGGTGGAACAATCCCTAAGCAGGTAGTCCTGGGATGTGTAAAAAAGCCCTATGCCTCAGCCCTATGCCTCAGCCAGAGAGTAATACGATGAGCAAGCCAGCAAGCAAGCTTCCTCCCCTGACCCCTGCCTTCAATTCCTGCCCTGATTTTCCTTGTGATGGACTGTGACCTAGAAGAAGTAAACTGAAACAAGCCTCATCCTCCTCTGCAATGCTTTTGATCAAAGTGCTCTATCACAGTAACAGAAAAAAAAAAAAAAACAAAAAAAAACCTAGAACAAAATGTCTTCTGCATTAAGCTCAATGTGGGGTAGTAAGGCAGATACAGCCTGCTGTTTGCCCCACACACCAACTGTATTTAGAGATAAAACTGTTCAATATTTTTAAAGGTGAAAGATACCTGAGAAATAGCATAACTTCTAAATGACAACTGAGGCAAATTTTGCACAAACTATCAGTGCCAACAGGAGAAAATAGCGTGTACAGAAGCCAGTGCTTTTCAGATTTTACATTTATGAACCTTCTAGAAAAGGCTGCAAATGTAAAGTATCAGGGAGACAAATCCCCCTCCTTTCCTTCTCTATTCCCACAGAAATACGGAGTTTCACAAATGCACACATATGCAACAGTCATTGCAAAGGGTTTATGTGGTGGAATGTTCTCTGTATGCTGTAAATAAAGAAGCTGTTTTGGTCTATGTGGAGCACCGTAGAAGTGGGTGGAGGATCAGAGGACAGGCAGGTAGAAGGAGGGCGGAGTTAGCCAGTTGCCATACGACCCCCAAGAAGAGCCATGTAAGGAATACAGGTGAGTCACAGGGCGGGCCACGTGGCAGGTAGATTACTAGAAATGGGTTGAATTAAGATGAAAGAACTACCTAGTAACATGCTTGAGACATAGGCCAAACAATATGAAATTAATATAAGTGTCTGATCCATTTCTTTGGGAGACAAAAGCTGCCACAGGCCAGGTCCGGACCTCTGGCCCAAACAGGCCCAGGAAACCTTCTACAACAGGTTTAGGATGACCTACCAGGAAATCATGTCATCATATAAATGATGCTGAGGCAAAGACTGAGCATCCACACTGCTGGCAACACCTACTGAACTATAGAGATGGAACACTTCCCATAACCTCCTGCTCTCCATCATGTGTCTCTGCTGGAGACTTATCTCTATCTTCTCATCATGTCATCTGCCTTTCTCTGTTTATATGCACAGTGGGATTACTATGCTATGTATTATCACACATATAAATTATGGGCTATGCAATCATTAGAAAGACTTCTTCACATTATACAATACCTCTCATATCCAATCACATAGTCTTAAATTCCCATGAATACTCTTGACAATGGCTGTGGCTATTGGCCAACACAAACTTGTCATAGGCATTCATAATCATGGGGTTCAGTGTGGTTTGCACTTCTCTAGCAAAGGAAAGGAGAAATAGGTAATTTGGGATGGATTGAGTGTCTCAGAGTGAGTCTATACTCACTCACAGTGTATCAGCTCTCACCAATGAACTTGAAGAGATAAGGCAGCTGGAGACATATTGAAAGTCTTGTTCTGAATCAGGCATATAAAGAATGGCATGTGATCATTTTGTGTTTCTGCCTCTGGACAGGAAAGAGGGAAATCACTGTCAAATTGGTATAACTGATAGCCTAAGAAATTAAACTGGGTTTTGATTTATCATGGAGACTCCTCAGATATGCAAGCACTTGACTGACTTTATAGAAATGAAAACCTAAAGCTGTCCTTGTTCCTTTCCTGTAACTACAGTTCTTCTTTGATGGCCTATTTATTTACCTTCCAGCTCCCCACTGTCAAGGTCTTTGCTATCTCCAGAAGGGCCATTGAACTTGGTGAAGGGAAAAGAACCGTACAAGGTTGACCCACTTCCACAGAAGGAGCACGTACTGCACTGTCTTTACGCGACATCACTTTGAAGCTTCCTAAGTCTTGGAATCTGCTGGTGTGCACATTAGCACTCATATCTCCCAGACTGTTTGCAATAGCTAAATGCACCTTGTTTTAAATTAGTTCCATATGCCTTGATCCCAGCACTGGTCTCTGTGACCCTCAAAACAGAACATGTGGCACAAAAATATTAGAAAAATCCCTTCTTCATAGTGAGTAGTCACTAAAGACAATAAAAGCCAGGAGCTAACCCACTCAGGGGAGTAGAGAGTGTGTCGGTCAGTCTCACAATCTGGAAGTCCTGAGTTTGGACCTCAGAGGAAACAGCCACAACCTCTTATTCTGGGGCTGAAAAGATGGCTCAGTGGATAAATGTTCTTCTCTGCAAGCATGAGGAAATGAGTTCAGATCCCTGACACTCATAAAATGCCAAGCATGGCTACACACGCTTGCAACCCCACTACTGAGTGGCAGAGACAGGTAGTTCCAAGAACTCGCTGGCCAGCCAGCCTATCCTAAATGGCAAACTTCCAGTTCAAAAAGAGACCCTAACTCAAGGCAAGAGGGAGGGGCCAATAGAGGTAGATACCCTATGTTCTGTTCTTGTCTCCCCACATGTACATATGGGTGCACATACCTACACACTCATGTGCATGCAACACACACACTATTAGGACAGTGTCTCTAATCCTTGGTCATTCAGAATCACTTGGGTACTTTAAAATCAGAAGAATGACACTTGCCTGGAGCTTATGCCAAACCCAATGAAACCAGAACCTCTGGAATTAGTATCCAGACAGCAATTCAAGTAGAGTCCCCAGATGATTTTAATGGATGCCAAAGGTTCATTAAGTAAGAATTAGGTTTGGCTGTACATAACAAAAAAAACAAATACCAATACCCTAAGATGAAAGGCTTTTCTCTCTCCTGTAGAGGTTTTCAGTCTGTGTACAATTGTGTCTGGCACAACTCCCTGGAGTCAAGAACCTCAGTATTCTGTCTTCCAGGATCTACTGTCCTCACATCAGGCTTCTAGTCTCAAGAGCATCTCCTAGAAGCTAGGTAACAAGAAAGAGCCTAAGACAGACATCCATGGATTCCCCTGGGAAGGGGAAGTAGACAAGATCTCCTGAGTAAAAACTGGGAGCGTGGAAAGGGGGGTGGGTGGGAAGAGAACATGAGGAAATGAGATGGTAGAGTTGGGGAGGGACAGAGAAGGAGAACAACAAAATAAACATCTTGAAAGCGGAACCATTTGGAGGTTAGGGAGAAACCTGGTGCTAGGGAGATTCCCAGGAATCCATAGGATGGCCATAGCTAAGACTCCAAGCAGTAGTGGAGAGGGTGCCTGAACTGGCCTTCCCCTGTAATCAAATTGATGATCACCCAAACTGTCATGATAGAATCCTCATCCAGCAACTGATGGAAGCAGCTAAGCATGGGCTGAGCTCCCAGTCCAGTCAAAAAAAAAAAAAAAAGAGGGGGAAGGATTATATGAGCAAAGGGGTCAAGATCACAATAGGGAGATCCAAAGAAACAGCTGACCTAAGCTACTGATAGTTCACTGACTCTGAACTGACAGCTGGGGAACCTGCATGGAACCAAACTAGGCTCTCTGAATGTGGATGACAGTTGTGTGGCTTGGGCAGTTTATTGGGGGGGGGTGCTAGGGAGTAAGTAGGAGGAGAAGAGGAGAACTGTGGTAGGTATGTAAAAAGTAATTTTTCAAAAAGTAGCTCATGGTCTACAGTGCCTGCTGAAACTCTAGCCATTCCATTCCAGGACCAAAGAAAGAAGAAGGGGAAAGTAGCAAATGATACACACCCCTTCCTTGAAGGACTCATCTCAGATGCCTTGCTGTGACTCCACACTACACTGTGATTAACATCTAACTGGCTGGAATGAATCATGTAGCCACATCTGAGTATGGCCTTTACCTGATGTATTAGTGACTTTTCTTATCTATGTGGCCATATACCTAACTGAAGCAATTTAATGAAGAGAGGTGTGGTCCACGGTGTGAGGGTCCAGTACATCATGTCAGGGAGGCATCCTGGTGATGGTGGCTCACAGCTGTGACAAAAGCATGAAGCTGCTCCTTGCCCACAGACCAAGAAGCCAAGAAGGGACAGGAAGCAGGGTCAGGCTAGAAATGTCAAGAGAACTTGTTCCCCCATTACTTATTTCTTCCAGATGGCTCCCACTTCCTGAAGTTTCCACAGCCTCCCAAAACACCAACAATTGAGTACCAAATTTTCAAACTCATGAGCCTATGGGTTTCCCTGGACCATAACTACTGGTCTGATGTTTCTGTAGCTAATGAAGAGTTTAAAGTGGAAGGCAGGGTGTCAGGTAGAGTTCCTCACGCTGATGAAGAAATCTGCACTGAGGTTCAGGCTTTCTCCAAACTTGTCCTTTTGCACCTCAGAGGTATGTAGATGTGTGTGTGTGTGTGTGTGTGTGAGAGAGAGAGAGAGAGAGAGAGAGAGAGAGAGAGAGAGAGAGAGAGAGAGAATGTGTACTATACGTTAATTGTGCACATGCATGAAATTCAGTGTGGTATTTCAGCACTTTCATATAGAAATGCCTGGACCAGATCAGAGGAACTGACATTACCTTTCCTTGTTACTTGTGTGCTTTGAACCTTTAGACTCCTATCATTGCATAAATAATCATAACAGAACATTGTAAAATTGCAGCCCTCCCTGTGCTATGGGCCAACAGAACTTGTTCCTTCTATCTCACAATGCTATATACTCATGAGCCAGGCTCCTTTCATCTAGCCTCCCCCATCCCTCTGCATCTTCCCAGCCTTTAATAACATCTTTCCACACTTGGGCCATTTCCCCAAGCTGGTGCTAGAAAGAACGCTTATATGATATGTGACATGAGACACTAAAAGGCTACACTTTTACTGTGGTAAGACTGTTTTATGTATGTAAATAAAGTAACTGTTTTGGCCTATGGTGAGCACCTTAACAATAGGCAGGAAATCAGAGTAGAGACAGGTAGAAGGAGGGCAGAGTCAGTCGGTCTCCATCCAGCCCCCCAAAAAGAAGAATCATGTAAAAAATCCAGGTGAGCCACAGGGTGGGCCATGTGGCAAGTAAATAACTAGAAATAGGTTAAATTAAGATAAAAAAGCTAGCTAACAATGTGCCTGAGACATAGGCTAAACAATATAAAATTAATATAAGCATCTAAATCATTTTTTTAAGAGATAAAAACTGCTGCGGGCAAGGTCTGAACTTCTGGCCCCAATGGGTCCAGAAATATTTTACAACTTACCTTTTGCTAGAACCAGACATGCTGAAAATATAGAATCACATTCCTTAATAGATTCTCTTGTCTGTGAGGTCATGAAAAACTCAGATGGCTTTAAAGATTAGGCTTAGGATTCATAGATATGTGTTCACTACCCATACCCACTCTGGTCAAGATGCACATTAGAGTCAGGAGGCCTTTCAAAGTATAACCGAAGCTAAGAATAGAGACAAAGATTCTTATATGCCACACTGACTGGCAGGTAGGTAGAAAAGCAGTTACCCTTAAAAGAATCACCCAACTTGAGTTGGAAATAGACTCAATTGTAGAGTGCTTGTCCAGCACATTTGATGCTCTGGGATTCATCCCCAGCTTTACAAAAATAAAAAAGCAAATAAATCACTGATTTTTCTTCCATACGTTTAGGACTGACATCATTCTTACAGATTCTGGATACAATCAATCAGCTAAGACAATGTTTTTCAATAACACATAAAGAGACATCTTACACAAAAACCCTGTTGCCACAAGTTTCCTAGTTAATATCCCACACCTCACTTATACAGCTTGCCTTGAAGTTCTCATGGTTCCTCTGAACACATTTGGGCCACACAGTATCATTATGGCCACAGCAGAGGGTTCTTGGTCACAGCATTCCCATTGCAAAGCAGCTGGTTTCCAAATTTCCACCCTCGGCTGCTGTAGGGAAGGTACACTATTGCCTCACAGCAGGATGACAGTATTTATAAGGTAAACTAAAAAGCATAGCCTATGTCCACCATTCCTAAGTAATGCTTGACAAAAATGATTATCTTCTCAAGAGGCCTTTCAGAGAAAGCATGAGCCAACTGATGTTCCTCTGAGATTCATATTCTGAACCCCATCTCCCCAGCATGTCAGAACTTGGCCGTATTTCACAAGAGGTAATAGGTTGCTGTGAGGGGATGGTAGTTGTGTTTTCGTCTGTGTAAGAAGTGGACATGAAGGTGTAGACACACCCAGAGAAGGGGCTGCCATCTACAAGCCAAAGGAAGCTGATACTTTGAGCCAATTCCTGAAGGTGGCATCGCTATGAGCAATGAAATTGTCAGTTCATTCCCTCAGCCTGTGCTTGTTATGGCGACCCTAGAAAACTGACATAAGGAGTGACTTAGCCAACAAAATTAAGTAGTATTAAATTATAGCACAAAGCATAAAGTAGTCACATAACATATAAATAAATGACTGAATAAATGTGAGTAGAGAACTGACCAAGCATTCATACGACAAAAATCCAAATAGTTCATACATATTGATACTCTACTCTTCAGGAAGTGGAGTGTAATACCCATTCCTTACACACACACACACACACACATACACACACACACAGTGACTTCCTTCTATGAGTATTGGAGAGGAAGTGGAAAAACCCAGCAACACTGACTCAGCCTCATCAAAGCTCATCTCCATACTGTAAGTCATCTTCACAGTCTGAGACCCAGATATGAGAACTAAGAACACCCTGCTTTGGTAGTCTTTCCTCCTAACAGCTGATCTGAATATAAGAAAAACACCAAACAAATCCCCAATCTCAGCTGAAGAACAACTTAAAAATACTTCTCAAAATTGCCAAGGTCATCAAAAACAAGGAGAGGCCTAGAAGCTTAGCCAAGAGCAGCCTACCAAAAGATGAGTAAATGTAACGAGGTGTCCTGGACAGGGTCCCGGAACAGGAGACGGATATTAGGTAAGAGCTCAGGAAGTCTGAAATAAGTGTAGATGTTAGTCAATTTAAAAGATGATAAATATACCATGCTGATGGGGGATATAATGAAGAGGTTGTTCGTGTGTAGTGGGAAACATGTGGGATGTTTCTGTGCTTCCTCAATGTTCCTGTGACCCTAATTTTTTCTAAGTATCTATAAAACCCCAAAATACTAATAATTTATAGACAGTTGTACTCCGTGTGTGTGTGTGTGTGTGTGTGTGTGTGTGTGTTACGATGGTCTCATACAGCCCAGGCTGTCTTACATGTCACTTTGTAACTAAGCATGCTCAAGTTCTGAAAACACAGGCATGCAACCACCATTCCTGACTACCACACAGGGTTTCGAGAAGTTTCTTTTCTTCACCATTTGCAAAGGCCCCAAAAGTAGCTGTAGAGCAGGCTCATGCCACTTGAGAGTTCACTGGTGTCCACATGCCAGAACTGAAATAAGTCCCACTGGAGTACTTTGCAAGAACATGTGGTAACTTTACAGATCTGAAATTCTAGAGGACCAGACAAGAAAGTTACCCAACTGGTTACAATTTCTCTTGATGGATTGACCTCTGTCCAGAGTTAACTCTGAGCCTCCCAGGCTCAGCAATAACCTCTTCAGTATCTTTAAACTTTTTTTTTTTTTAAGATTTATTTATTTATTATGCATACAGTTTTACAGAAGAGGGCACCAGACCTCATCATAGATGGTTGTGAGCCACCATGTGGTTTTGCTGGGAATTGAACTCAGGTCCTCTGGAAGAACAGTCAGTGCTCTTAACCTCTGAGCCATCTCTCCAGCCCCAGTATCTTTAAACTTAATGGGACTTACAGATGCTGACTCATACTAGCAGAAATCAATAGATATAATATAACAAAACAGGGTGCCAGGCAGTCAGGCAAACCCATCAGGCTGAGAATGTATACTCTAGCCAGGGATCCAATGCTCCTGGGCCATGAGAACCACACATTAAATAAGTTCTGTCTAGAGCAGCCACATGGGAAATGTGCAGAACAAAGCTTACTGGTATATTGTGTCTGAATTTGGACATAAGAAAGGTTGACCATATGACTGTTCAATGAGTCAAGCCATAGCTGCTCTGTCTACATAACAGAAATAATCAGACTACTGGCCCTCAGTGGCTTCAACACTGGCTTAATAGCCCTGACAGTCCAACCCAGCCAGGCTGTACTGTTGTCCTGTCCCCAACATGTTTATCTGATTTCATCATCTGACCTGTTACATCCATGGACCATACAAAACTCACAATGAGTGAGTTATCCAAAGCACATTAAAAACAAGACGCTTACCTGGAAACTATAACCATCAGAGGAAAGCAAGTTGTTGCTTTACATATAGCTCAGGAATGAGTTTGTTTGGATGGATGGGATCAGAATGGGGAGAATTCGAAAACTGTCCGGAAAGGGAAACTTACAGTTCACAAAGTTGAGCATGCAGAAGAAGCATGAAGGGAAAGTCTGTTTTGAAAGTGCATTCTAGGGCCTTACTCGTCATATCTGTACCTCAACCTTCAACTGCTATAACTAGATTTTAACTTAGCAGGCTGTATATGCGTAAGCGCTTTAAGCGTATACCTCAACCGATTTTGAGAAGTGCTGAAGTCCAATGGTCTACTTTAGTGGTTTTTTTCAATCCTAGTGCACATTAGAAATATCTGAGAGAAGGAGAAAGTAGGGGTGAGAAGAGCCCTTATATATGCTTCCCGCCCCCTGTTCCAGTCGGATCAGAACATCAGTGGGTGAGATTCAAGCAGAAATATTTGTTGGAGCTTCGTGTGTGTTTGATGCTTAGTGTCTCCAGGTGGTATTATTTTTATGGGTTGCTAGGCATCAAGATTCTTACATTCATCCCAGGATATTCAGATTTAGGCCCAGGGTAAGGCCCTAGACTCTGTGTCTAGCAAACATGTGGCTCTTATCTGGTGTTTGAGAATGTACAATGTTGAGAAATGTACATTTCTTACCTTGCTGACTCAGAAACTGATCCTTGGAAAGACTGGCATTGCTTTTTCCCCACCCCTGACCCAACACTCCCCAGCCAGGTTTTGGAGAATCCAGGAAATATATCACCCAATGCTGTGCATTAATAAAACCCAATGCTTTACAATTGAGTCCTGCAGCTCCACGCTTACAGCTAATAAAGTAAAACAGTTTCTCCATATTTGAATACTTCAGTTAACCACTCAGCGCTATGCCAGGCAAGTATTTCCTAAGCAATTAATAGAGTAACTAATTCAAGGTCCACAATGTGCTAAATAGGAATCGTGTGAAATGCTAACTCTGTAGACAAGGAAACTGAGGCAAAAGATGAGGACAAATAGCCTGTTAAACCAGTCACCTGAAGGATGAATTTAACCCCCACTGGGAAAGGATAGAGGTCCATTATCTTACCCCCAGCACCATAAGCCAGTGACGGGGCAGGAGTTAGATAGAGAGCCTGGCATATGTGACTTCCTGTCTGAAAAACAAGTGCAGAAAAGATTAACAAGGCTAACGTTTGTTCTCTCTCTACCAAGTGCTGGCTTCCAGCCTTTATTATTTCACTTAATCAGAGAGTCAGACATACCCCTGTTGTTGTGGACACACAATACCACTTTACACAGTGGCAGAAAGAACCACATTATTGGATAGCACTATTTAAAGTGGGGCTGGGGCTAGTCAACATAGTCTTCCAAGTGGATTTGGCAGGCCAGAAATTGAAGAAAGCTGGTTGTTGGTAAATGTCTGGGTGAGAGAAGCCTGGGTGAGAGGCTGGGGTGGCTAGAGAAGAAGTTTCAAAGGAAGTTAAAGGGTATTATTGAACCTTAGAGGCACAGGCTGCCAATCCCATAAGCCAATTAAATGAGTTTAGTTAATAATAAAAATGTGGTCACATGGGGAATAGGGACAAAGAGATCCAGCAAGACCCCCAAGTCTATTGTAACGTAAGACTGGAGTTTTTAAAAGAGGACCAAGGATGTGAACATCTAAACAGTCCTGATCTAGGTATGGTCCTGCCTATCACCAACTCATAATTTTCTGGGCTTCAGTTTCATCCTGTAAAATAGCCTAAGAAATTATTAAAACTGTGCAAAATCTCTTCCCAGGAGAAGTTTCCCACTCTGGTTGCCCCTTTTCCCTTTTCTTGGTATGAGATTCATGAGGGGCAATTATCATTGCTCTGGGGTCCATTGCTTCATCAATCAGGTAGCCAGATGGGGGAGATAAGTGTCTCCTGAAAAATACCTTCATTTCTGCAAGGCAAGGTGAAGGAGGTCTTTGACTAACAAAGAATGGGGCTGCCTGGGGTAGGAGAAAGCAATTAGTGTTTAGTTCAGATATACTTACTTCTCAGAGCCAATCTTAAGGAGTCAGGGCAAAGATGACATCCATCCACTTTTAGGTATGACAAAACATGGTGTTGCCTTTGGAGAAAATCTCACATCTCCAGCTCATGTAGGAAAGCAGAACAGCAATCCTTTTGTTCTGCACCTCTCTGAACTTTTCTTCCTGGGTAGTGAGTGGTACAAAATGGAGAAGATTGCAAACCCAAGTCTTTAACTCCAAAGTACTTTAAACATTTGGCCAATAGCCTGGATCCACTGCCTATGTCTTCAGGGCAAACACTGGTTAAGTGGCAGTTGAACGCTGCCTTCTCTCTATCTTTATCTTATTAGGGCCTTCTAATAGCCCATCTATGTAAGAGAAGCTACACAACAGATCTGCCTTAAAGAAATCTGCCTGTTGTCCAACATTCCTAAGGTTGAATGCTATTTGTCAGATATGACGGTTAATCTCAACTGCCAACTTGATGAGATCAAGAATCACTTGGCTTCTGGACATGGCTTTCAGAGACTGTCTTGATCCAGTTCATTGAAGTGGGAAGATGTACTTACTGTGGACAGAGCCATTACCTGAGCTGGGATCCTAGAGTGGATAAGCAAGACAAAGTGAGCTGAGTACAAATATCCAACACTCTCTGCTTCTTGGCTGTGGAGGTGATGTGACCAGCAGCCTCTCGTCTCTCTTGCCTTGATGTCCTTGCTTGATGGGCTGACCCCTTGAACTGTGAGCCACCATAAAGTTGTTCTTAGCATAGTAACACAAAAGGTAGTAATACGTTAGGCAATCGAGACCCAGTGAGGCCTTAGAAAGTCTAGAACGTTTGTTAGATAAACAGAAAAGATCTAAAATAACCGACACGAAGGTATATAAAGACAGGTTTAAAAGAGGTTGAGAAAGGGGCATGTCTTTGCTCATTTGGGATGCTGTGATACACTGTCAGAAACTGGGAAGCTTATGAGTTTATTTCTTATAGTTCTGGAGGCTGGGAGTCTGAGATCAAGACTCATCTGGTGTCTAGTAAATATCTACCTCCTAGCTAACAGGCTACCATTCTCACACTGCAATTTCACACAGTAAAAGGGCTGAGAGGACCCTCTGACCCCTTCAATAAGGGTCTCATCTCTATGGGTCTGTCATCAGGACCAGCACACCTCTTGAAGGTCCCATTTCCTAATGCCTGCCTAACCTTGAAGTTATGATCTGAATGTGGATGAAAGCTTGCTTCCCACATAGTGGTACTGTTTGGGGAAGTTGTGAAACCTTATGGGGAGGAACATTACTGGGGGAATAAGAATGGGTTATTGGGAGTGATCTGTGGGGCTTGGGACGGCCTGTTTCCTGCTCTATCTTCATTTCCTGGTCCACTGAACAAGTTGTCCCATGCTCCTGGTGCCAGCGCTGCATGTCTCTCCCACAGCCTCAAACTCTGAGCCAAAATAAATTCTCCCCCTTGAGCTGTCACATGTCAGGTGTTTGGTCTCCACACTGAGAAAAGTAATGAATGTAAGACTTTAACAGTCCAAGGGTTGGGGGCATAGTCACACTGAGACACAGAGGGAACAGTCCTGGGGCTGGGGGCATATTCACACGTGCTCCCAAGGAGCTTGCCACAGGAGTGAGAGCATCAGAACAGCCCAGCTCTCTTCCCAGAATGAGCTGTCCTGGGCTCTTCCTGTGGGCTGAGGACAGCTCTGGGCCCGCAGGCACCAATCAGAAGGCATACAAAATTAAGCAGGAAAACCCCCATCCCTGACTGAAGTGGAGATGGAGATGCTCAAAGTCCTACGAGATATGCTTTCCCTTACAAAGGCAGATAAATTAGGCAAGTGTGAGTGAGGATTGCCAGAGAGAGGAAGCAGGCAATGATAGCCATGCCTAAAGGAAATCTCAGTGCACAAATGGAAATACATCTGGGGGCTCTTAGGGATGGCAACGACTAAGCAAATATTTACATTATTCTATATTTCAGTCTTTTTATTATATTCCTACCATGTTCTATTACACATGATTAAAATGTGCAAAATATTATTTAAAAAAGAATACTCATGAGCTGACTGAAGTTGCCTGATCGAAAAGTATATTGTTTTCCAAACCCCTAGTACAATGTGTTTTATTTCCTCGAGGCATGTAGTTGGAGAGATCATATGCACCAGACAAATCAGAATTAATGGCTCAAGGTTTGTTTCTTGGTTTTTTCCTTCATCCAAGAAATAAAAACTGACAGCATTTATAATTTACCATTGCTTCAAGGTGCACACATTTCCTGCCTTGGGTACAATCTTCTTAAGACCCATGCCCATTGCTATTTCTTCACAGGCTGTAAAGTCTTGATATAGTGTGTGCACCCCATTAATAACAGCATCTCAGCTAGCAAATGGTGCTGGACCTGCCTGCAAACCACTGAACCTTCAGAAGAAGCATCAGCAGCAAATGTTTAGTACATTTTCAGGTGCAACAATAGCAAACTAGCCTATCGTTCCCAAGAACAATTTGATGTATATCCATGAACAATAAAGTTGGAAAATTCTTTAAAACAAAATCATTAAAAAATTAGTTTAAGCAAATTATCCTTTCTACTGTTTTCTCTAAGATAGCCAATACTACATGATAATTTAGTGCTTTAATATAATTTTTTCCATATCTCTTGCAACTATGACCATCACAGAAAATAGGAGCTTTGTCTAATTTTTTTTATCACTATGAGAATAGTCTTCAAGGAACACGACACTCAAGAGACATCTGTGAAAAGAGAGGATATGCTTGAAGTGGAAATGAACTTTACACGCATTTGTAAAATATCCTTAACTAAAGTCATTAAAAATAAAAGGGATTTGACAAGCCTCTCAAATAATCACATGCCTGTTTGCATTTATGTACATGGGCTTACTTCATTTGAAAGAACAGCACAGGAGAGAGCTATCTCAGTACCACTCATCTGAAAACCTAAGGAGGGTGGTAAAGAAAGTACCCAGGCATGGCGTGTGTGTGTGTGTGTGTGTGTGTGTGTGTGTGTGTGTGTGTGTGTGTGTGTGGTGTTGCATCTGTGTGTATGCATGTTACATGTGTGTAGGCACGCATTTGTACATGCATGCATATGCATGTAAAAGCCTGAACTTCATGAATGTCACCTTTTCTATTGTTCTATCATCTTCACTGAGACTTGCAGGATCTCTCCATCAAACCCAGAGCTTAGCAACATGGCTAGTCTCTGCCTTCCAAGGCTAGGATGTCAGGCTGAACCCAGCATCCATCCATCATTTATGTGAGTTCTAGGGGTGTGAACTTTGATGCTCTTAGTTATGTGGCAAGTAATTTTACCACAGAGACATCTCCAGCCACATCTTCCCATTTATTTTGTTTATTTTGTTTTTTAAGACAGTGTCTCCCTCTACAGTCCAAGATGGCAAGGAATTCACTATGTGGCCCAGCCTGACTTTGTACCAATCTTCCTGCCTTGGCCTCACTAGTGCTGAAATTTGGGGCTTATCCCTTGACCTTTCTAAGATCCATTTTCTTCATCTGTATAATGGGGTTACCATGAAAGCTTCATATAAGTATGTTTATGATAACTAACATGTACAGTACTATGTACCAAAAATTAGGTAAATACATCATATTTCATAGTATTTTATGTAAAGAATCTCATTTAATCCTTGTAACAATCCAGTGATGACTTTCTCTCCTGATGATGAAAAAGTGGGGGCATTTAGATGTATGGCCACTTGCTAAGGCCATGCAAGGAATACAAGCCCAGGACAGAACCACAGATAACCTGCTCCTCCCACCTCGATGCTGAGCATGCATCTAGACATCTAGATTGTCTCCAGGTACAAAAGAAAGGGGCAGTAGTGTTACCTCCCAAGAGAGGAAGTGAGTGTCTGGGGCACTTAGTCAACACTTTAAATTTAAACATTCTTGATGTAGCCTTTAAGCTTTACAAAAATGGCCTGCTCCAAAACATGATAAACCGTAAAGGGTCTGTGGAAACTGAAATTCCTACAAGTGTTGACAAAAATGAGCGCAACACCCCTTATTCAGACTCAGAGTAGGAATACCACTTGGTCAGCACTATGCACTCTGGGAATCACACAAATGTCCTTATAAGCACCCAGGTACCACAGGTCAAAGGTTCTTTTTTAAAAAAAATGTATTTAATCTTATTTTATGTGCATTGGTGCTTTGCCATGGGTGTCAGGTCCTCTGGAAATGGAGTTACAGACAGTTGTGAGCTGTCATGTGGGTGCTGGAAACTGAACCTGGGTCCTCTGGAACAGCAGGCAATGCTCTTAACCCCTAAGCTATCTCTCCAGGCCCAGGGCTAAAGTTTCTAAAGCAATTGCCTCATCAGTCCTTTCAGTTGATGCATAAGGCCTATCTTCGGCTCTTAGAAAGGTTTGCTGAATGACAGCATAGTCCCAACCTCAGAGATGTGGCATATGCTGCATCCCTACCAGAAGCCTTCATATCCCAGATTACCCAGGCCATCCCTCACTTATTGCCTTTTAATAAAAACAGCATAACTGTCATCTTCTCCCTCATAATCCTTAAAACCACAATCTCTTTTTCCTCAACATCAGGTATCAACACTGGCTGACACACTATATATGTTGCTCATTTGTGTCTCCCCCTGGCTCAGGCCCGTAGGAGGTCAGCTTCATGAGGGCTGAGTCTTCACCATGCCCCTTCCCAGTTATACCTGCAGTGCCCAGAGGAGTTGCTCCTCATTTAATTATCAAATAAATAAAACAACCGTGGTCACTGGAATTGGCTATATTTAGTATCTTCCTTTTAAAATGGATTGTATTTATTTCACAAAAGTCAATATTGTTCAGAGAAGAGGATGACATGCATTGTAGCTCAAGGAAAAGCAATTCTGTCCCCCAACATGTTACAGTAATAGACTATCTTTCTATTATGACAAATGTCATTCCTGGGGATTCTTCCCTAAAGCCTCTAACTACAAAAGGGAACACATTTCAAAAAAGTGTTCCTGTCGATTTAAACTGAGGTAAAAACATTATAGAGACTGAATTAAGGCCCCAGGTTTTCATGCTAACATACCCAGGAAGTTACCTAAACCTCCTGCATCTCAGTCTCTGCTCATAAAAGGATGATTATAGCAATGCTTAACCCATAATCACGATGCACAAGTTCAATTGGCTTAACACACAATTAAATGAGTTTAAGTATGAAGAAGGTACTTGGAAAGTGTTGGAGTGTGGCATTCCTAGGGACTTAATGCAAACCCTTGGGAGGAGTAAGGTGCTTTCTTGAAGTTACCACTAAAATACCTTGTGAAGTTAAGTGAAATTTAAGACGGAGAAGAGACAGTCAAATTTGATGGAAGGTCTGAGCTTAAACACCTCTCGATGCTGAGTTACCCAAGCTTCATCTCTTTAAGTTTTATTGAGCAAATCTGTAACAAAACCTCTAGGGAACAGTGTATTGTCGATGTAGCTGCCGGGGCAGGGTTACAATTTAAGATCCCCACAGAAGGAGGAAAAAGGTTTAACATGGTGTGTACTATGTGATGAAAGTACAGAAACACAAGCGCCAAACCCTAACCTAGCCTCTGTGGTGGCTTGAGAAAGGCCCCCTTGGCTCATGTGTTTGACAGCATAGTCACCAGGTTGAAAGGATTAAAAGCATTAGGGGTGTGGCCTTTTTGCAGCAAGTGTGTTTCTGCGGATGGGCTATAGGGTTTCAAAAGCTCAAGCCAAGCACAGTCTCTCTCTCTCTCTCTCTCTCTCTCTCTCTCTCTCTCTCTCTCTCTCTCTCTCTCTCTCTGCCTGTGGATCAGGGTCTAACTCTCAGCTACTGCTCCAGTACCATGCAAGCCCTCATGCTCATTGCCATGATAGTAATGGACTAAACCTCTGAAACTGTAAGCAAGCCCCAAGCCCCAATTAAATGTTTCCTCTTTCAAGTGTGATGATACGATGTTTATTTAATGAAGACAGTCTGGAATATCGGAGGTCTGAACCACCCACAGAGCCGAGCCATGAAAGTCAGGGAATGGTGACTCACGTCTTTAATCTCAATACTCTGGGAGGCTGGGAGGCAGAGATCATCTGGATCTCTGTAGGTCCAAGGCTAAAGAGAGCCAGGCAGTGGTGACACACCTTTAATCCTATCACTAGGAAAGTTGAACCAGGAATGGAGATAGCTGGGGGTGGGGGTGGGGGAAATAAGGCAGAAGTTCCTCCCTTCCCCTGTACACCCAATCAGTTGGAGGATTTGTGGAGACAGATCTGAGGAGTAGGCAGGGTAAGAAGTGGCCGTGGATTGATTCTCTATCTCGCTGATATTTCTGACTATTTTTATTAAATATACAACATATCACCACATATAAGAGCTGCCTTGGTCATGGTATCTCTTCATAGCAATAGAACAATGACAAGGGCACCCTAACAGCAAAACTCAAAACAGACACTCCTTTAACTGCCTTGCTGGTTGATAATGGGGAAGGTTCTTGTTCCTTGCTGCTTTCTTAGCCTCCACTTACAAACCTTAAAATGAATTTTCCCTTCAAATATGAAAAGTATGCAATCTTCCAGAGCCTCGACAACCTTCCCCTGAAGAATATAGAATGACTGACAGGCGTTCAACAGCCGTTCAGTACTCCTGGTTTCCGCTATAATCAGAGCCTGTGAGGGCAGAAGAGGTCTGCACACCTGTTACCTTCCTCATTTTATAGAGGAAGGAGCTGACAAAGTAAACCTCTTCACAGCCCTTATAGTCATGCATTTAAAACAGACACCAGGGTCAGTTTTGTTTAGCATGGAAGTCAAGAGAAAAATGTCAATTTCCTCCTTAGCCCAATGACATAATTATATTGGATTAATGAGTTAAATAAAGAGCATAGATCATTTTCTCAGGATCTTTGTCATAGGCTTTCAAGGCTCCCTAATATTTTAACTGGGCTTTTTTGGGCCCAGGAAACAATAGCTTTCATTCCCCTCCAAGTTGAAAATCCAGAGGCTCATCATTTTCAGATATATAGTGTGTAAGAAGTAAACTTTGACCCCTTTCAGAAAAAAATCTGCTGCCTTCAATCAAACACACTGTCTTTTAGCCTCCCAATTGCACCGTGATCAGCATCCAACAAACTTGAGAAGGTGTCAACATAGCAAAGGAAGACAATTTCAGAACCTACATGAAGTACACATGAAACCATCATGTACGTTGACATGTACAGCGGCTGCAATTCCTGCTAACTCCAAGGAAGGCCAGTGCATTGTATCAACCGACCAGGCAGAAGCTCCGAGAACACAGAGGATGGGTGCTTAAGTTGTTCTAAATACTGCTAGCATCCTTGCCAAATAGCAGAGCCCACAACACATGCTGGGCATTCTACTACCTACCACTCCACTTAATCTCGAACAACGCTGGCAATCAGAATTGTTGGCTCCATTTTTGAGGCAAGAAAACTGAGTCATAAAGAAGTCACTTGCCAGACTCACAAACTATAGAAGCTAAAATCTTCCTAATGCCTAAGCTAGATTTCTTTCTCCAGAAGCATCTTTCACTTTTCACCTACTAGCCTGAAGCTCATAATATCTGCCCTCTATATATGCCTTTGCTTAACATGAGACATCAACATCACTCAACCAATGCATTCGATCCCCAAGCACATATAATTATTAACTTTCACCCATCGGACGAGGACTCTGGGAAGAGACTAAAGGAGCAGAGTAGTGTTTAACGTGCCCAACAAGGCAAAGAGTAAAAGGTGGTTGATGGGTATCTAGCTGGCCTATGACAGTATGGCAGTACTAGACAGAGGGTGACCCACTCTGCCAAAGGAGGTTGAACATCAGAAAAGCTATCTCTAAGCAATTCTATTAAAAGAAACTACATGAGGGGAAATCTACAGGTGAATGCAGGGCACGTATTCAAGCCTGGGTCTGGAAGATTTCAAGAAGTTGATATAGGTATAGATTTAGATACAGATATAGAAATACACTGTAAAGAACACTGACACATTCTGGGCTGGTCTTTACCAGTGGTCATTCCTTATATTCATTTTGAGATTTTGCTCCATTACTATCTTTTTTACACTCAGGAGAAGAAAGGGGCATTCATAAAGGGATAGTCCATGTTCCTTGCAAAGGGAACAGTTACTCTCTTTCAGAATGACTGTGATCTAGTCTTGTGGATCCTCCTGGTCCTGTGTCAATCCCAGGACCTACACAGCAAAAGGAAAAAGCTGACTACCACATGAGCATTATCTGCACACCCTGTCCCCACACAAAACAAGTATAAAACTGCAATAGAATGTCCTAAGAAGAAAATGAATACTTACACAAATTCAAAAGAATATATATTTTAAGCCTGATTTCCAAAGACTATGGTTATGTACAGATTTCCCAGGAATTTGTTTGTGCAAAGCCAGACTGAACTTACTGGATAACTGGAGCAGTGAAAGAGATGTTCGGTTATTTGAGGAAGTTTGTGTAGAAAAGACAGTCCTGAAGCACAGTATCCAGCAATCCTGACCTGGGGGAAAATCTATTGTTAAACTTCTCTATATGGCAAAATTAATTTTAACTGGAAATCTAAAAGAGACAAATAATAGCAATGGCTAGAAAATCAGACAGGAACAGTTTTATCTTACTGGACTCAGTATAAGTAATTATGGAAAAAATCCAACTATAATGGGAAAGCTATGGACTATTAACATATTTTAAAAATAAAACTCATATATGTGCCCCTCTATGAGTAATTTATATGAACTAGCTAATTTCTAATATCAATATTACAGTAATTAAGTGAATTTTAATAATACGAAATTGATAAGTTTACAATGTAGGTAATAGCTAACTCATACTAAGGTAATAATACCTCATGTCTTTATTTTTTGTCTTAAAACAAGAATTTCCTAAAGAAATATTTTTTCTTAAAGGTTTTACCCATATTCAGGCTGGAAAGATGGCTCAGCGATTAAGAACACTGACTATTCTTCCAGAGGACCTGAATTTGATTCCCAGCATCCACATGGCAGCTAACAACTGTCTGTAATTCCAAGATCTGACACCCTTACACAGTTATACATACAGGCAAAACATCAATCAATTAACATAAAATAAAAATAAAAATAAAAAATTATATATAATAATACAATATGCATAATTATATATAAATCTATAGAAAGTATATATGTATGTCAGACTGCACATATGTGTGTGTGTGTATGCTGTGGAAAAATCCTTTTGTATACTGTGAATATGTATATTATTACTCTGAATGATTAATAAAGAACTGACAAGCCAGTAGCCAGGCAGGGCCTACAGCCAAACTAAGGATGCTGGGATTAAAAGAGGTGGAGTCAGAAAAGTTGCCACCAGATCCAAGAAGAAGAGAGATGTGCATACCATACTAAGAAAAGGTACCAAACCACATGGCAGGGTGTAAATAAGAAATATGGATTAGGGGGCTAGAGAGATGGCTCAGAGGTTAGGAGCACTGATTGTTCTTCCTGAGGTCCTGAGTTCAATTCCCAGCAACCACATGATGGTTCACAACCATCTGTACTGAGATCTGGTGCCCTATTCTGTACACCGTATACATAATAAATAAATATTTTTAAAAAAAGAAATATGGATTAATTTAAATGTAAGTGTTAATTAGTAACAAGCCTGAGCTATTGGCCAAGCATTTACAATTGATATAAGCCTCTGTGTGTTTATTTGGAAACTGCTGGCAGGACAAAAACTTCCACCTACATATTTATACATAATATAAAGAAGGAGACTGAGAGATTGTGAGACAACTGTTTAAGTAGAAATTTTCTGGCTACCATTTTAGGCAGAGTCTAAGCAAATGCAGAAGAACTGTGTCTGGCCATAGGATAGTAGAAAGCCCTGGAAAAGCCTAGAAGCAATCAAGGTGGTAGACAGAAAGGCAAGGCCTTCAGGCAGAAGCAAAAGAATGAGAGAAACTAGGAACCTACAGAACCATAGCACAAACCAATAACCCAGCCCTCGGAACACTGAGGAAGGGGGATGAAGCCAGCTCTATAATTATAAATAACTGCTGCTTGTCATACATTTAAGAGTAACCTTTAAGGTAGGGCTACAACTCTGTGGTAGAACTTGCCAAGTATGCATGAGGCCCTACTTTCAATTTCACAGCTTTGTGGTTGAGATTGCTGAAAATACATGAAGCTCTAGGTTCAATTTCCAGACCACAAAATAAAATAAGCTTGATTTTAAAAAAAGACATTTAAGTGAGTATTCTGAATTCATTTCTGCAAAGAAACAATAGTTGCTAACAAGAGTAATACAATGTATTTTGTTAATTGAATATCTACCATTAAAACTCAACAGTAACCATAGCACTTGTTTTAGAGTTGAAGTCACTATGTTTTCTTTAGGAAAGGGTGTTTCCCAGATAACGTTTGCTTAGAGTAAGGAGGGCATGCTGAGATCAAGAAGCAGATTGACTTCAGATGGGTTTATTATTGCTGCAAAATTATATACTCAATGCATTCCTTATTATATCTACTCAGGGCAGTTACTCCAACCATCCCACCTTTGGTGATCCATGGCCAATAAAGAGTGTGAAGTAAATTCCAGAATAAGGTGATCACAGACTTGCTAAAAGAAAAGCAAAAAACCATGGCAGATAGAGGAACCATGGCAGATAGAAGCACATATATTTAATTCATGCCCCTCTCAAGAAGCCAAAGAAGCCTCCTCTTCAAATGCAACTGAAATAACAGTTGCAGCAACTATATAGAAATGTGAATATTAAAAAAAAAAAACAGGTCATAGAACTTAGTTGGGTGGTGCACATCTGTAATCCCAGCAGGTCGGAGTGACAGGCAGAAGGACTATAGAGCCAACTTGAGGTCAGCCTACAAGAGATGCTATTTCAAAAGATAAATAAAAGCAGAACTTAGATTCTATTTTCCCATTAAAGTATCACTGTTATTTGACAACCACTGATGGGGAAAGTGCAGTCCTGTTTCTCCAAAGGGATACTGACAGTCACAAAAGAAAACCTACTGATGGTGGAGAGAGGGCTGCAACAGTTAACAGTGCTTACTGCTCTTCCAAAGGACCAGGGTTTCATTTCCTGCATGCCTGTAAATCATTTGGCTCACACCCACCTATAACCTTAGCTCCAGGGCATCCAACCCCCTCTGCTGGCCTCTGAGGGTACCAGGCACACACATGGTACCCAGACATATATATATGCAGGCAAAACACTCATACACAGAAAACAAAATAAATTGAATATTTTTAAAGATCAAGTTTTCTCATTAATAAAGACTAAAAATAAAGAGAGCCTCTTATTGACAGGCTAATGACAAAGAACTAAACTCAGTCTCTCAAAGAGACAGCTGTGTGGTGGAAATGTTCTCTGTATGATATAAATAAAGTAACTGGTTTGGCCTATGTACAGCACCATAGAAGTCGGTAGAGAATCAGAGGACAGGCAGGTAGGAGAAGGGTGGAGTTAGTCAGTCTCCATCCGATCCCCAAAGAAGAATCATGTAAGGAACACAGGTGAGCCGAGTCACGTGGCAGACAGATTAATGGAAATGGGTTGAATAAGATGAAAGAGCTAGCTAGTAATGTGCTTAAGACATGGGCCAAACAGTATAAAGTATATAAGTGTCTGATTCATTTCTTTGGGGGACAAAAGCCACGCCGGCCAGGTTACAAACCCCGGGCCCAAACCGGCCTGGGAAACTTTTTACAGCAGACACCTGAGCACGACTCTTGAACTAACGTCTCACTTTTTCTTTCCTGGCATTGCACAGAAGATGAACCACACAGCCATTCACATTCCAGGGAAAACAGTTCCAATGGAAGCCTATGGGAAACCTGACAGGTGACCACCACATTGTTTGCAATGATAGGAGCCTTGAATGACATCCAATGTGGTGTGAAATCTCCTGCACAACCATGGCCTTGGATCCAAAACATGCCTTGGATCAGGCAGTAAAAGGAGTCGAAAGCCTCCCAAGTCCCAAGTAGTCCATGTGGCATTGTTTTCTGTGAAGGTATTTGATTCAATTCAATGCAATCTGTTTCCCCTACTGACCTGAGCTAAAGGATCAGTAGAAGGAAAGGGAACATGAAGATGCGACTCTGTCTCAGAGGCTCTCAATCTCAAAGGGGAGATGGCAGGAACCCTAAATTAATGTGACAACAGAGCAGGGACCAGAGTACCAAGGAACACAGAAAAGAACAAAACCCAACCACTCCTGGAAGACCAGACAAGAAAGAACAGGTTTAAAGACAAATAGAAACAGGCAGATGGCAGGGGGATGGTCTCCAGTATCATCAAGTCTATTGACTATCATGTCAACTTACCTTAACCATGAGGATGTTTGATGTGGAAAACAGGATATATCATTCTTAATTCAACTAGACAGCCCCCAAATGTGTTCTATGTGTTTCTTTGTACATAAAAAACAATTATGAGTAAATATATTTGTGAGTATATGACCCTGAGCATGTATTTGCCCTAGGCAACCCAATGGGTATGTTAATACTACTATAGTACCCAAAAACTATATGTTGTCTCTTTGTTGTTGTTTTTAAAGTTATTAAATTTTATTTTCTGTGTATGAGTGCTTTGCCTGCATGTATGTATGTGTATCTCGCATACTTGTAGGGAATGCGAGAAATCTATGGGTGACTGAGAATAGGATTATTTATTAAAAGATTCTATGGGGAAGCAACTCACTTATACAGAATAAAGCAAATTCAGTCACAGAGCCCTGAGAAGGCTGTGGACCAATCCAGTGCTGCTTCACACTGCCAGACCCAGTCTTCATCATTCAAAAGTATAAGAGAAATGTCCTGTATATATGTTTCACCTCTTAAGCTAGCCAGAAGGACACACCCTAGGGGCTTATACAGAAAGGCCAAGAAGGGAAGGAATACAAGAGGGACTCTGATCCCCTAGACCTGCAGTTTTGGATGGCTGTAAGCCACAATGTGGGTGTTCAAAACCAGTCACAGGTCCTCCGCAAGAGCAATAGGTGTGTTAAACTGCTAAACCCACTCTTTTTGATTTTTTGAGATTCAGTCTCATTCTGGCTTGGAACTCACTATGTAGAACAAGGCAGCCTTAAACTTACAGAAATGTTCCAGCTTCAGCTATATGACAGTTGGGCTTATAAGCATGTAATCTTAACCCTGTTTTACATATTCTCTTTAAAGACCAAAACAAACAAAACCAACCCTTAGGTAGAACAAGGTCCCCTGGCTAGTCAGTGGCTCAGCCAATGTCTAACGTAGACTTAGCTGATCATGCTAATAGTTCCAGTCTCCCCTCCACCACTTCTTCTGTGTAACAGCTCTGGCAGCCCTGGAACTTGCTTTGTAGACCAGACTGGTCTTAAACTCACAAGAGATCCACCTGCCTCAGCCTCCCAAATGCTGGGGTTAAAGGCATGAGCCACCACTACCCAGCAATAGTTCTAGTCTTAATTACTACCCTGGGCCTTTTTTTCATAAATCACCTATGTAAACCAGACTCTTCTTGTTCTGTTATTTATCATCTTTATTTTACTTCTTTATTTTTTAAAATTAGTTTTATGCTTTTCTTTTGAGATAGGGTTTCATGTAATCCAGGCTAGCCTCAGGCATACTCTGTACCTCAGGTTGGTCTTGTACTCCTGATTCTACTTCCAAGTGCTGGGATTACGGCGGTACATTATAGTACCTGGCTCTTATTTGTCTGTTTGACAAAAATCTTCGTACTGACATAATTACTTTGCTTCTCAGCTGGCTAAATTTCCTTCTCACAGCTGCTTAAACCAGACCACCCCCACCAACAAGTTTTGCCAAATCCTAAAGCAACAGTTGGAGACATATAGCAAAGTAGAAGGATGTTTGTTTGCAGGACTTGAATCTCTAGTAGAGCTGCGTGTGGTCTGGGAAGTCCCAGCTTCCCAGACCCTCAATTTCTTATGTAGCCAAAGGAAGATAAACTCTACAGCTGGGAGACAAAAAGGAATGAAAGATAATCTAATAGATGTGTTCACTTCATGCTGCTCCAGGAACCTCTGACGGACACGCAACAGAGTTAAATGCACTCAGTGGACTGAACCCAAACAACATGCCTTTCCAGAGCTCAGAGGGCATCCAAGTATTAGCACATTAACAAAAGACATTCGTATGAAACAAAAATGGGAAGGAAATGGGGGCGAGGAAAAGGACTGATTGAAAACAAAGACCCGCCAAAGTGCTGAGGTCAAAGATGGGCAGATCAGCCCTGGCTTCCCTTGTCACCATTTCTCACAGAAAGGAATATACTGGGGCTGGAGAGATGGCTCAGAGGTTAAGAGCACTGACTGTTCTTCCAGAGGTCCTGAGTTCAATTCCCAGCAAAACCACATGGTGGCTCACAACCATCTATGATGAGGTCTGGCGCCCTCTTCTGTAAAACTGTATGCATAATAAATAAATAAATCAAAAAAAAAAAGAAAGGAATATACTATCATGGCTACCTAATTTCTCCTCACCACAATAACAGCCTCTAAGCCATTGACTGCCTTCTGGAAAGCTCTTAGAGGGGCTTTGACCCCAGAACACTGACTTCACACTCGGGCCCCTCCCTCTTGCTATCAGGCTACCACCCATTTGCAAAATCAGTATGTTTAACAGTAATATAGGAGTACAGATCTTGAACTGACCTCCAAGGAAAATATCCAAAGGTTTATACTCTCTACCCAGCAAAGGACTGAAATAACCTCTCACCCAGAGGTAACAGGATCAGCCACAAACACAAGGCCAGCTATTTCTAGGCCAGTCAGGGATACACAGGGAGCTTCTGTATTTAAAATAACAATCAGGACCTGTGAGATGGCTCAGCAGCAGGTGAAGGCACTTGCTGTCACACCTGCTGACCTAAATTCATATCACACAAGGAAAACTGAGTCCTACAAGGTCTCTCTAGCCTCTACACCTGTGCGGTGATGCACAGACGTGCATATACAAATCAACAAATACTGTCAACAAATAAAACAAGCATGAAAAAGCTGAGTCTGGCAGCTCCAGCCTGTAATCCCAGAATTTAGGATAGGGGTTAGAGGACTAGGAGTTCAAGGTCATCCTTGGCATCATAGCAAGTTCAAAGCCAGCTGAGACTACATAGACCTTTCTAAATAAATAAATAAAATTTACAAAAGAGGGCTTTTTCAAAGCAAATTTTCCTCCGCCAGCATTTAAATAAATAAAAACTGTCTTAAAACTACCTCGTGTTCAGGTCCATTTCTCCCAATGAAAAGATCAACCAGCCTCCCACACAGTTACATAACACACATTCTATCCTTTATTGTATGGCTTTCTATGAATTATAAGGTAGCCACAGGCATGGGAAGGAAAAAGCAAGATTTTATTGATCTCTCGTTTAACCAAACTGTAAATAAGTCAATTTTCCTTTATCACAAGGAACTATGCAGCAGTTTTAATGAGGCTATCTGCCTGGCAACAATCTCCAAACATGGCATAATGTTCTTGTTTTTAAGAAAATTCTACCAAATTGTACCTGGAGGGAAAAAAAGAAACTGGCTAAGCAGTCATTTAAAAGTTGCAAACAGACTAAATTATTGTTTTGGACACACAAGGAAAAGAAGCTTTGTTTTAACCTGAGTTTAAAAGGGGATCAGTGGAAGACACTGCCAAGATAAGGTAAGTAAGTGTTCAGAGAAACTGACTCCCCTGACCGGCAGAGACCAAAACATACACTATTTTCTTCTTTCAAGACTAAAGCCTTTTTATCTTTACCAAAAGTAGAAGAAAGGGCTGGTGAGATGGGTCAGTGGTTAAGAGCTCTGGCTACTCTTCCAAGGGTCTTGAGTTCAATTCCCAGAACCCATACAGTGGCCCCCAACCATCTGTAGTAGAGTCTAAAGCCCTCTTCTGGCATAAAGGTGTACATGCAGATAGCGAGCTCATACATAAATAAAAGGAAAAGGAAGAAAAAAGTTACATTTGCATATTTTTATGTATTTCTTTCAGAATTACCTTATATCTTCTTTTGTAAAAAGAAGCATCACCGAAAACAAGGGCTAGCCATTCCTTAAACAGTTTCTAAATGAACCACACATGGTGGTACAAACCTATAATCCTAGCACTCTGGAGGAAGGCAGAGGCAGGCAGATCTGTATGAATTTAAGGCCAGCCTGATCTATATAATAAGTTCCAGGACAGCCAGAGATACATAATGAATTCTTGCCTTATAATAATAATAATAATCAGCATCCTAAATGTGTTTATTTACATTTAATGAGTTTCACAGAGAGAGAGAGAGAGAGAGCCAAAATCATACCCACAATTCCTTGTAACAATGAAGGCTAAACAACCAAGGCACTCTTTGCTTTGGGGCTGATGACGCACACTTGTAACTATTTAAGGAAATTGATTCAAGTATAGATTTCAACAGCACACGAAACACTAAGCTGTGACAGCAATAGTACAATTCCTTAAAGCCTTGACAACCCATCAACATACATGAGACAGGGATGTTTCTAACAGTGGTACTGCTGTTCCACTAGTAGGCTGATGGTCTTACCGTGTCAGGCTAAAAGAATGAAATGTGGCTTGAAGCGTGAAGTTTCAAGTCTGTGTACAATGTGGTAAAGGGCTAGAAGCTGGGACATGGAAAAATGACAGTGGTGAAGGTAATTCACTTACCAGAAAAGGATTTTAAAAATAATCGAGTCATTTGATGAAAACAATGCAGAAATAGGTCAGCCAGGCTGAAAACATATTTCAAAATTAGGTCGACAACTTGGACCTAGAAACCTGCTTCCTGTCTTGAGTCCACAGACTCTAGTCAATGCTTGCTTTTTTCATCCACCGGCCCAGGGCTGATGGGCTAGAGAAGAGCTACATTCAGATGCCTGAGTTAAATGACTGGAAATCCGCCCCACAGCCAGAGCCCTAGCCCTAGCAAGACACAGCGGAACAGAACATAAACTCCACAAAGTCGGTGTGTTTCACTGCACACAGTTCTTGGAAACTTCTTCGAGGTCTGCAAAGAGAAGGAGATGTACAAAACCTAGCTGGCACCTTTCTATTCAACTCCAGGTGGGTTAGCAGCAGCTTCTGGGTGGTTCCACATGGTCCTGAGTAAGCCAGAACAAAGCTTGCTCCTTTGTCCTTCCCTGTCTTAGGTCCTGAGGCTCAAGTGACATCTGTTCCACTTTGCTTTGTCCGTTCTCCAGCATCATCGTGTCCTCCGTTCCTCCTACAATGCTTTGTTTACCTCCTTCTTGGTCAGCGCTGTCACCAAAACCTAGACCTCACCCAGGCTGGGCAAGCATTCTACCATTGAAGTGTGTCTCCAGCTCATCCGGCCTGTGCTCTCCACTCCAGCTCCGTGATTCCTACTTCCTTAATTCAGCTGCTGTGGGGCTGGAAGGTCTGAATGTTCTAGGTCACAGTCAAGTGCAGATAATCTCTCTGCACCTCCACTCCCCATGCTCCACTCCATGCTAAATTACACCAATCTCTACCCTCTACATTTTTGAGCATTATGGAATCGGGGAGGGGGGGGAAGGGACCGGTAGGTTTAGTTGGAGGGGTGCCCCACCATGTTGCTGACCTGCAGGAGAAGTAGCAATCAAATGGGGACCTTTTGTTCCATGGAAGCAAAGGGATGGCACAGATGCCGAGATGGCTCAGGGAGGTAAAGATGCTTGTGGTTATATACGCCTGGCAGCCTAAGTCCAGTCCCTGGAGCTCACATAAACATGGATAGACAGAACTCCATAAAATTGTCCTCTGACTTCTACGCACTCGATGAGACACCAACACACCCACATCACACACACACACACATAATCATAAGTAAAATTTAAAAAGAGAGCAGACTCCAAGGAGACCTAGCTGGTTTTGTTTTTCCACTGTTGTGACAGTGTTCTATTGTGATAGCATACTATTGCAAATGAAGGTGAGGGGCCCAGAAAGACAAAGTAAGTACTGAGGCATCATTCATACTTCCTGCCTAGTCATTCCTGCTTCTTTGAGCCCCCAAATACATTTAATCTGTCCATAGGCTGAATCCTGGGGCTCCCCATGTCCATCCCCTTTTATGACTTTAGGCTGATTCTATTCATCTATTTCACCCACAAGTCCTCAAAGCGCTTCCAAGAAGAAACGTCCACCTTCATTTCACCCACTTCAGCACTTGGCACAAACAAGGTCCTCAGGACAGGGCTGGGGAACAGATGGACTGGCTCTTCCTTTGGGATTCCTCCTTATCTCTACATGGGCTGGACCAGTTTTCAACCATCCTCGCCCATCAAGATCACCCTGTTGGGTCAGCCACATCCTCCGGCTACTCTGCCCTTTCCTGCTTCTCTCAGCTCAGATCTGACATAAGCCCTGGAGGAAACACTGACAGATGGATGATCCCCAACCTTCCTGCCTTCTCTAATTCCAATTTCCCTTCCCAGGTTGAACTGTCCCATAGGAGTCACTATTGAAGGCTGTGAATGAGTGTGCAGATACATCGGAGACACAAGACAGGCAAACACATGCAACACACACTTGTGCACTCGAAAAGACCAGCAAAGGGTTATTGAAATTTTCACAAGTTTAGCAATGTAAACAACCTCTTTTTTATATTTACATAAGACAAGAGGAGGCCTTTAATCAACATTCCAGATTAGCACAGTGTTTTTTTCATGGTATCTGTGTATAAAGTCATCACACATTGCTCTCACTCATTCTTCACTGCACTTCCACAGCCTCTTCCTCTCCAGCAGGCTCCGTGCCCCACCTCCTCTGCTTTCTTACTACCGTGTCTTCCATCATGCCTTTTCCCACTTCCCTTATGGTCTCTTCCCCAACTCACATGATCCCCCGTCATAGTTTTGTTATCTACACACACACATAAGCACACTCACTTCACTCCATGCATAATAATATTTTAAATCTAGGTTCTGTTATATATAATACATAAGAGAAATTAAAGTACTAAAGGCAAGAGTTATAAAATCTCATTGACCAACATATGTATCTTTTAAAAGAGATAAATTTTTGCTAGCAATTTCTTTTTTTCATGTAAAGGCCACACATTCAACAAAATATTTATTTCAGAGGTTGACCCAGTCAAGAGTACCGATGAGTTCTTCAGGGATTAGACACTCCATAGCAACAATAGTCTACCAAACACCAGACCACGGAAGTCTGGCCTCAATTATATGAGAGCAGACCGAGTTTAAAATCTATTATGGAAATGTTTGCCTCGGATGCTCTGGACTGTCAGGATAGCCTGGTGAGACTTAATTTCAGATCTGGACTAATTAGGGTCTCTCTTTTAAAAAATTTGATCTGAGGTTGGGCAGCAGTGTCTATATGAATATTTCTCAAGCTGTCCACAAAGAGCTGTCTACTTATAGTGTGAAATAACAACAGACCCCCAGCTTCCCGTACTTCCTGGAGATAATTTCTGTATAATGGCACCTACTGAGAGCTAACAAAGTGTAAGAGTCAACAGAATCTCTGGTCAAAAGAAAACTTAGTATTCTCTTACCAGTTTACTAAGAAACAGACCCAGTTTTGCCTGAGTCACAGAGGCTCTGCACCAACAAAGCCACACAATTTCCTAAAGATGAATGAGCTCCCATAACAATGAGAAAAAATATGGTCCCACTTATGCTTAGGGTAGTACCAATGTGCTAAATGCTAGTTCAAGTTATACTAAACCTCTGCACACAACTACAAACACCTCAGTTAAAGAAGACAGACTTCAGACACTTCTGAAGATTAAACATATATAAGTGAAGCAACACTGAGATTACAGACTCCACACAGCATGAGAAAGAGGGAACATGAAGACATTTGTTTTGAACTGGTTTGTGAAATGTATGTGTGTGTGTGTGTGTGTGTGTGTGTGTGTGTGTGTGTGTGTGTGTATCGAAACTACTTGATTTGGACTTGAGATTTCAGTGAACAACATATGACATAGACAACAGCCACAAAGTCAGCATGAGCTGCAGCTATGTAAAAGCAAAGCAGGCAGGACTCTTTAATTATAGTCTATAGCGCCCTCTAGTGTTTCTGTGCAAAAACTCACATGCTGAGTTTTTGTTCACCCTTGACTAGGGTCTCTTCCTGAATGGTCTTCAATTAGGCTCCAAGTCCATACCTTCCTGTCTGGTTTAACATTTTCCTAGAGAGGTTTGTGTGTGTGTGTCTTGTTTGTTTGTGTGTGTGTGTGTTTACTTTATTGGCAAATAGATACTGTCAATTTTCCATTATATAAGCCTGGATTCATTCACTAGCCTTTTACTTTATACTTTGATTCTATCTTGGATCTGTGTAGTATTGAACAGAAGCAGTGAACAGAGGTGTCTCTTTAGCATGTAAACAAACCTGAAAAGTGATCATAATGACCAATTCTACTTTCCCCAACCCTTCATACACAGTAGAAGTAATTTTTAAGAGCATCAAACCCCAAACCCCTTGTATAAAAAAAAAAAAAAAAAAAAAAAGAGGAAGGAAGGAAGGGAAGTGAACCCATTCCATGGATTCCAAGGGCTGTACCAAGTCCAGTGACAGCTCTGGTGCTAGGGAGAGAATGCTACATGCCTGCTACCCTCCATCATTTATATTTATCAACTAAGGTATGCCATGGTTAATGCTTAGTCCTACAAGATGTACAAGACCTCCAAGACAGCACTGGAGGTTGGCAGGGTCCATGGGAAGCTAAAGTTTGGAGGCATGATAAATAATCCATAGGGAGAGGCTGAGAAATTCGTCCTTGAAGAATAGAGACACCAGTCTACATACCTGTTAGGTTTGGTCATCAAAAGGCTCAGGTACTGAAGGATGATTGGGTCACATGACATAGAATAAAGCCTCCTCCTTCCTCTGAAACCCATCAGGAACTCTCCTCTCTACCCCGTCCATGTTGATGTCTGTCTGCTTTCTATGGGGTTAGCAGTTCTAAGAAATCTCATACCTCTCTCCCCCCCAAAATAATCCTTCTCCGTGACCACAGTGATCTCAAACCCCTAATGGTTCAGTTATGGGATTATTTGAAGATGATATGTATTCTGCAATAAATCTTTTCAATAGCAATGAGTTCTAAAGTGCAGTATATCCTAGTTAAAATGAAGATCTGAATTCTGATTCCCAATAAATGTGATGCCAGCTGTGAAATGGCACAAAGGATTTGCCACCTGCCTCAGACCCACAGCGACAGGCAGGCGGGCAGGACACAGTGACATTAATAGCCAAGTGCAAACTCAGGACCACAGATATGCTGAAGAAGCATGATCATTCACATAAGAAATGAGTCCCTATTTTGAGAACCCTGTCCTTGTAGTCTGCCACTGATAGCATGCAGCTGCAATGTGCTTACACAACACTCAGACCTACTTGATGGGCCTTTGGCAATGACTTTGCCGATTTCTTGTTTCAAGGTTTAATACTCACATAAAAAAAATAGAACAAATGCTAATTTATTTGTAGCAAAATCAGAAAAATGTATAAATAATTTGATGTTCCCAGTGTCCTTATTATATTACCAAAGCTCCATCTTGATCAATTAATTCCAATAATGAGTTGAGGCTTCTAATTTAATTCACAAATCTCGGTAATGTTTTCTGAAGCTAAGTCCATTTAAGAAGAAACATCTGATGGTATAATAAATCTTACTGCAACCTTAGTTTAGCAGTTCAACTTTTTTTGTTTTTTGCTTTGTTTTCCTGTGGATTTGGAGTTTGTTTGTTTGTGATGGGGATCTTACTATATACCCCACACTGAATTCAATTTCTCTTTCATCCTGGATCAGCCTCCCGTGTGCTGAGATCATAAACATGCACCACCATGCCTGGCTCAGTTCAAAATTTTAAAGTATTTATTCAGGCAATGAAAAATAAAAACTGTTTGGGGAACACGAAAAAAAAAAAGGTAGAACAGGGGTCCAGAATAAAGACACTATCTTATTAATGTGCTTAATCCTGCTTTTATTTATTTTTATATGTTTTGAGATTTACCTTATTTTTTATGATGTTTTTGTGTGCCTGTAGGGGCCCGAGGGAGGCCAGAAGCATGGACCTGTGAGCCACCAAAATAAACAACGGTCAAAGTTCAGCAGTGAGAAAGTTGAAAGCTGCATCAGCCAGGCAAAATAGTTTTTATTTATTATTACTATTTTATCTTTGTTTGAGACAGGGGCTTTCTATATAGCCTTGATTGTCCTGGAACTCACTATGTAAACTAGGCTGGCCTTGAACTACTCACAGAGATCTGAATGCCTCTGTTTTAAGAGGCTGGGATTAAATTTCCAGAACACAAATTATTATTATGTCAAAAGTACAATATAAAGTCTGTAATACAATTTAATCACTGGGCTGGAATTGTTTTTGAGGAAAACCATAAAATCAGCCCTATTAAAATATAACAAGGATTTCTGAGTATAGAGTCATCATCAAACAGTGTGGTTGTTTATTGATTAGCTCAAGGTGCATATAAACAGCTAGAAACACAGGTCAGCTGTACACAACAGTATTTCAAGGAAGTGAAGAATTCACTCACTGGCCCCCATGTTTGTCTTTTTAAACAAACAAAGGGTTTTTGTTGGATTTTATTGTTGAATGGTAGTAATTTTCAGGCTCTACAGTAGTACAGTATTCATAAATATACATGTATATAGGCATATAAAAACCTATCCAGAAGCCAGTGGTGGCATATGCATTTAGTCCCAGCACTCAGGAGCAAGTGGATCTCTGTGAGTTTGAGGCTAACCTGGTATAGAAAGAGGTTTCTGGCCAAACTAGCCCCACAGTTTAGACCTGCTCACCACTGCTTATGTGGACCAGCAATCCCAAGGTCCCAAAGAAATACACAGACTCTTATATTAATTTCCTGCTGATGGGCCTATGTCTCAGGCATGTTGCTAGCTGGGTCATTCATCTTAATTCAACCCATTTCCATTAATCTGTCCTGCCACATGGCCTGTGGCTCACCTATGTTACCTTACAAGTTGATTCTTGGGCAGCTGGATCACATCTCCATCTGACTCCGCCCTCCTTCCCCTATCTATGCTCCACCTATTTCTATGTTTGCCATAGGCCAAAACAATCCCTTTATTTCACAGCATTCAGAAAGACATTCCCACATCAGCCTGGTCTACAGAGTGAGTTCAAGACAGCCAGAGCAACACAAAAAAACTTGTCTCAGGGGGAAAAAGAACTATCAAGATGTATGTACATATATGCATGAAATACAAACACATACACAGGCATATACATATTTCAGAAATATGCTGCTATTACTTGGTCATCAGCAGCCCTATCTGCAACTTCACAGCCCTGTCTGTCTGTAACTGCACACCCTGTCTGCAACTGTACTCCACACCCCAAAGTCTTTTCCCCAGGTATCACATGGCAAATTAACAATCCGTTGAAGAATTTCTCACCTAGTTTTCACTCACCAATCTTACAGCCCTCCCTGCCCCTTCCCCAGACAAAAATGATAAGCATCCCCAGGGGCACATCCTGGATGGATCTTCAAAAGTCTTAGAAATAGCAGTTGCAGCTGTTAGCTTCCCCCAGATACCCCCTCTGCAATGCTGGCCAGTCAAAGACAAGAATGACAGTACTTACTCATACTAAAGAAAACTGCAGGACTGTGTGGGGAGGGTCAGCCTAGCTCAAAGTCGGGTAAGAACTGATGCCAAGAGCAGGGAAAGCTTCAGATAGATGCAGAGACTCCACTAATCAAAGGCCTTTGGAGGGACAAGTCGCTTGAAGTTTGGAAAAGACAAATATTGTTTTCAACTGCTTTTTAAAATAAAGAGTCAGCCTTCAAAACTCTCCAGTGAGTTCCATGAATAATAAGGCAGTCCAGTCTAACGTTATAAGATGGTGTAGAGGTGAAATGAAGGGAACAAGGTGGGGGGGGCGGGATGAATATACCAGTGTGTCACAAAATGAAAAAAAGTCAGCCAGAAGGGCTATCATAAATCATAATCTAGGCATGAGCCAGGACTTGTTTTTAGTACCAACTTTGTGTGCTTATATAGTTTTCCTGTGTGCTGAGAAAGTTCAGCAAGGAACAAGTGATAACGGCTGCTAAGGAACAGAAGATGCTGTAAAAAAACATAGATGAAGGGTAGGGAACACTTGCTGCTCTTACAGAGGACCTGATTTTGGTTTCCAGCACCCACAGGCAGCTCTTAACCACTCATACCTTCAAGGAATAAGTGCTCTTTCCTAGCCTCCCCAGGTACCTCCACACTTGTGTGCATACACAAATACCGACACATATGTGGTGATATATATCACCACACACATACACATAGGTAAAACATGAATAACTAAGTGTATATTTAGCCTAATTTAAACATATAATACACATACTTATTAAATTATGATATAGTCCCTATTGTTATGTGTAATGCTTATGACTGTGTCTGCAAAACATGTTAGTTCTGACTTTCTCTGGGTTGTAGAGCTTCATCTTCTTCCTTGTACACTTAAGCATTAATTTATTAGCTTAGATATGCTACTTAATAATCAGAAGTTATATAAGGAATATCCCTTTGATAAATGAATAAATTAAGAACCAGAGCAAAAATGGGGGAAATAAATATGTTATCTTCTCATTCATTTCTTCTTTGATCAGTGACTGTATGTGAGTATACTAACTATAGACGATGGGGGTGATAAAAATAGGACTTGAGGTAAGCTGCTTTAGCTAAACTTATACAGAATTAAAGCCAGACCTCTGTAAAAAGATGGGAGGCAACATATGCCCTTAGCACATACAGCTTAGTCAAGCTCCCTAGTCTTACCAGTGATCCAGTGGTAAGGGCATTAGAGACATAAGCAGAAATCAATTCCTTCAAGAGCATGAGAGCCAATGACAAGGGATTGTAGTTTAATTTCGAAAGTCGGCTTGAAAAATGTAATGGGGAGCAAGAAGTCATCTGATTTACAGTTTAAGTTAGCTGCTCTCACTCTCCACCAAGAGAGAAGTAAGTAGGTCCGCGTTATCTTCCTTGTCACCTAGACCTGCTCCTCTTGTCACTTTCAGCCCTGCAGTAGGTGACCCCTAAACCCTGCAGCCTTAGATCCCAGCAACAGTGCACCCAGCTTGATATTTGAGTGTTTATTTGTGCCTTTTAGTCATGTTTTAAGTACTTGTCTTGCCTAAGTTTTTTTTTTTTTTTTATGTGACTTGGTGCCTTGCCTGCACATATAATTGTGTAAGGGTGTCAGATCTTGGAACCACAGACAGTTATTAGCTGCCATGTGGATGCTGGGAATCGAACTCAGGTCCTCCGGTAGAACAGTCAGTACTCTTAACCACTGAGCCATCTATCTCTCCAGCCCTTGCCTAAGTTTTTTATGCCAAATACTTTCTTAAATATAAGAGCTTATAGGCAAATGGGAATGCTATAACTTTTTAAGGTTTATTTATTTATTATGTATACAGGCTCTACCTGCATGTATGCCTACATACCAGAAGAGGGCATCAGATACCATTATAGATGGTTGTGAGCCACCATGTGGTTGATGGGAGTTGAACTCAGGACCTCTGGAAAAGCAGCCAGTGCTCTTAGCCTCTGAGCCATCTCTTCAGCCCGACATCCAGCTGGAGTGGAGGATGTCTATTAACACTTGCTCATTCGGGCACCAAATGTCCCTGCAACCTTCATCATGTGAATCCACCTGCACATTCACTTTCTGGAGGTTTGGACACTAGACCCAACACATTCATTCTCTGCCCTGTGGCTCCTCTCCTCTGGAGAACCAATTCCTATCCTCCCATCATCTCCATCATCCCCAAGCTTTTTCTTCTAGTTCAGACATGATACATTCTACAGTCCTGGTATATGATGGACTTGGAGTTTCCTTTGCAAATGATTTGAATTTTGGAATCACAAAATACCTCATGCCCAGGCTGGGTGTGGTGGTGCATACCTTTAGTTCCAGCACTCTAGGTCAAGAGACAGGCAGATATCTGTAAGTTCAAGGCCAGCTTGGTCTACATAATGAGTTCCAGGCCAGCCAAGGCTATGGAGAGAGTCCCTGTTTTAAATTGCAAAAACAAAACAAAAGCATGATATTGAAAAAAAAGTTCTAGTTCAATGTGCATGCTTTAACCATGAGGAAATTGGCCTACTAGAGTTATAGGACTTCAGGGTTTCTGAGGTTGAGAAGCAGCAATCAGGAAAGCTACAGTTGAGTGTGTCCCCAGGGTCTGAGATGAAAGGATTGTTCCTCTGTGTGATGCTCTGATGATAGAGGGGTGGGTGGCTTTAGGAGATGGGGCCTAGAAAGTCTTAGATCATGGGGAACCGCCATGACAAAACAGAATGTAGGTTCTGTTTTGCTTGTTGGGTAGGAAATGCTTCACCATGTACATGTTCCTGACATGATGCATGGCCTCAACACAAATCAAAAAGCCATGAAGCCAATCAACCATGGACTGAAACCATCAAAACTATAAGACAAAATAAACCTGTTTCTATGTAAGATTTTACTTCAGGGATATATGCCAGTAGCGAAAGGCTAACATAATGACGAAGCACAGGCCTCCAGGCTCCTTGTCCAAAGCTCCCTGCAAAATTTCAAAACTATTTTTAAAAACATGCATAGAGATAGGGTGCTTCACACTTTGCTAAACACTTCCACACACGCCATATCGGAGCCATGCTAACCCCCACAGAACAGACAGAAACCGAATCGAGGGAGGGCAGGATGCTGGGAGATGCCTGAACTAGGACTTAGGACTTAGGACTCAGGTCCTGTGGCTCTTAGTCCTGTGACAATGTCTCTATTGTTATGAAGTTAACCCTGGAGTATCAAAGTTAGAGGCTCCTGCTCACTATTAATGGTTAACTACACCTATATGTGTAATTATATCATATATCTTTTTGATGTAATTAAGGAGGGAGTTGAATGCTGACAGTTTATTGGGATCATTAGGAAAGCATCTAAAAGAACAAAGAAAAGAAATAGAGAGATGGTTCAGCCGTTAAAGGCTAGGCTCACAACCATAAATATAAGAAATAGAGGCTAGAGAGATGGCTCAGCAGTTAAGAGCACTAGCTGCCCTTCTAGAGGACCTAGGTTCAGTTCCCAACACTGACATGGCAGCTAACTGTAGTCTGTAACTCCAGTTTCAGAGAATCCTATACTCTTTTCTGGCCTCTATGTGTACTAGACATTCACACAGTGCACAGACATACATATAGGCAAACACCTCCATGCATAAATTTTTGTAATGTTTATTTTTAAAAGAGAAATGAGCTACAAACTTCACCAAGTTTTTGTTTTGGACAATGGTCAGATGTTGGTATGGACACTAGACCTTTAAAACAAATACCATTTCCTGGAAGATGTTTCCTAAAATTGATTTTAAGATAGGCATGGTGGTGCCAGCCTGTAAATCCCGGAGACTGGGGCTGGAAGACAGAAAGCTTAAGCTATGTATGGGCTATAAGGCAATTACAAGGTCAGTCTAGGTAGCTTAGCAAGATCCTGCCTCCAAAATATAAAGCATGTAGTGTGGGATGAGGTGGGGTGCTATGAATCTGGCTCTGAGGTAGAGCATTTATTTATCTAGCTTGTGAAAGCTCCTGGGTTCTATTAGAGGTATGTGTGGTTTGTGTTTGAACTAGTGATATGCAGTAGCTTCTAAAAGACCTGGAAACCAGACCAGCCTCAACCAGTGCAAACTAGTGATAACTAGTGCCTTAAAACACATACTCCTAAGCACTTCTGCATAAACCAACCTAGCTGGAGTCTGGATACAAGATTTCTAAACCAGCGAGAAACCAGTGCTAGAAGCCACAGATACCAACAAATCATAGCCCTTTCCTCTGGGGCGGGGTGGAGGGGGAGTATTTAAAGTTTTTTCTCTATAATAAACTTGCTTGCTTCCACCAGTTCCCAAAGGCTGAGACTGCTTCAGTGCCACTTTGGCCCCCTCCCCCAAGGGGAAAAGCAAGAGCATAGAGGCAACCCTGATTCCTGACCCTAAACCAGGCACACCCCAACAGTGATATAGCTTATCCTTGTAACCAACCCACAGGATGGGAAGAAAGAACTGATGACTGCATTATCTTAACATTCCATCTTTGTGCACACATGTGGGATGGTCTTTCTGTGCGCTGTGAATATGCGTTGTTCCCATTGGTTAATAGATAAAGCTGTTTGGGCCTATGGTAAGGCAAGATAGAGGGAAATGGAAAAATCCAAGCAGAGATAACAGGAGAAAAAAGACTCGATCCAGCCATCCAAGAAACAAGATATGACTGTAGCAGTAAGCCACCAGCCACATAGCATTACATGTATTAACAAAAATAGCATAATTTAAGATGAAAGAGCTAGTTGGTAATGAGCCTGAGCCATAGACCAAACAGTTTGTAATTAATATAACCTCTGTGTGTTTATTTGAGACCAATTGGCTGTGGGACACAGAAAATCTTTCGTCTACAATGAGTGCCCGCTCTGTCTCTGTCTCTGTCTCACTCTCTCTCTCTCTCTCTCTCTTTCTCTCTCTCTCTCTCTCTCTCTCTCTCTCTCTCTCTCTCTCTCTCTCTCACACACACACACACACACACACATACACACACACACACATCAAATAACTTTAAAAGCAATTTTTACATTTACTTGCTTCATTTACATTTAGTAACTCCAATTTCAGGGGTTCTCTTACTCTCTTCTGACCTCTGAGGGCACCAGGCATATAAAAGGTGGACAACATCCATGCAGACAAAACACTGGTGCACCTAAAATTAAATCAAGTACTCTGACAACAGCAACTTAGAGAAGAAAGGGTAATAATTCCAGTTATAGTCCATCATGGTGGGGAATTCCAGGAGGAAAGAACCTACAGTAGATGGTCATGTTACATTATGCTCAAAAGCAGAGAGCAATATCTGTACCCAGGTCACTGCCCCCATCATTATATAAACCTGGACCCCAAACATGAGTGGCTCCACCCATAGCCATTAAGTCTTCCCACCTCAATTATTTAAGCAAGATCATCCCACCCCCAGACCTGCCCACAACCCAACCTAATAGGAGGCTTTCTTTCCAGGTGATTCTAGATTGTGACAAATTAACAAAACTGTCACATCCAGCTAGATGACTCAGTAGGTAATGCCACCTACAAACAAGCCTAATAGCCTGAGAACAGATTCCCAAAAGTTTCTTCTGACCTCCACAGGCACACCATGGTAGGCATGTGTGCAAACTCACACACAAATAATAAATATAACCTTAAATTATTAATATATTTGAACTATATACAAGTTGAATTGTGTTAAGTGTGTTTGAAAGTCACATTTGCGGTTTAGGCTTCATATCCAATGTCAAAGCGTTCCTAAGTAACAAAATTCCATCTTCTATCACTACTGCGCAGAGTGCATGAGATTGCTGCTTTGGAGTAAATATATCTGGGGATGCTATAATTAGTCCTATTCTTGTTCTGAAAATGGAAAGCGATCAGGGGCTCCACATGAGTGACACTTAGCAGCCGCTGAGAGAAATGGCTTGCTCTTGCCTCCAAGCCCAGCCGAGAAGAGTTAATAGACCAGAACACTTATGCAAGAATAGTTGCTTCCTTGCTCTTAAATTGGCTTTTACTTTGATGCACTCATTTTTTTTCTCCCAAATGTCAAACCTATTATTGTCAACAACCCCTTAGGGTGTGTTAGACAGTCACTTAAGTGTGTTGTGGACACCCCCGTGTGTGAATGAAAAACATCTGCACCTCCTTTAAATGCATAAGGATCATCAGGCTAGAACACTGGCCCTGTATGTTGTGCTGGACAACGAGAAGTCTTAAGGTGTGTTGGCTGAAAAGCATTAGCTGTTTGAACTTCCTCAGCCGTTGCAGAAAAATGGTCACAATAATAATCAAGAGAACAACAGTATTTATTTCAAAAGCCAAATAGCAAAGACTAGGTCGAATAGCATATGTTCTACTGAGAATGATTATGCAGAGTACACATCACTCATACTGTCAAATCATACATTTTGGGGACACCTTCTCTGAATGCATTCCACTACTTTCCCACTCAGCAATTAAGCCACTCAAGAAGTGACATGTATATTCTGGCTGGGTTCTGCTGAATGCTGGGAGTCTGGTGGGCTCAATAAAATACCTCATGTTCCTCAGGCTTCTCTAGGCACCCCAGGGGTTGTGGTTCACAAACAGACAGAGTTTACAGTGCACTGCCTGTCCCTGGGGCTAGTGCATTCCACAGACTCACCTTCTCCAGCACTGCACTACACTGTGTTGGTTGAGGGCTACAATCAGGACAGATGGGCAGTGAGAAGCCACATGATAGCGCTAAGGTCACCACCCCCGGCTTCACAAGGCACTGAACATGACTGCTGCTGTCTGTGGGGCTTTATGCTGCAAAGGATTCTTATGTCTGAGTAGTGTTAATATTCAAACTACCTAATTTTTATTTCTTGGGATAAGTGCACTGAAATTCTCATTACCATCAAGAGTCAGATGGAAGTGAAAAAACTGAAACTATCTTAGTCATGTAAAATGAGTAATACTGTCACAGTGCTGCTTTCTTAAATCTTGGGTTTACTTTTATTTCCCATTTAACTAAAACAAGGTACTCAGGAAACAAGGCTAAACTAAAACAAGGCTCAGGAAAATTGAGTAGACTAACATTTTCAGGCTTCTAACACTGTAAAAGAGTTGGGGGGGGCGGTTCTTTGTGTAGCTTTGGATGTCTAGGAACTCCCTCTATAAACCAGGCTGGCCTAGAGCCCATAGAGATCTGCCTGCCCCTGCCTTCTGAGAACTGGGATTAAAGGCATGTGCTACTTGCCACTGCTTTTTATTCAAGTCAGGAAATCGGGTCCTCCACTTAGCCATGCCCACTTACACCTTTGTCTTCCTAGAGTTTACATAACTAATGGATGATGAGAGTTAATATTTTACAGGATTTCCTTTCAGCATTTTCTTTTGTGCCTAGACACCAGAGCTAGGCAGACACACGTGTCGAGAGAAGTGCCTGGCAAGCTTACCCTTCCCGGAGAGTTCTTGTATCCTGCCCACAGCCTCATCCCTAGAAGTTAACGGGAACATCAACCAGATGCTCAGGCAGAAAGACCTTCACAATGGACCCCAAGGAAAGAGCTCATCAAGAAGTGGTCTTCTCATCTCCACTGAGATGACCCTTTTCCTGCCCTAGAAAGACAATGACCAATGCCATGGCTAGGCAGTACTTTGGGTTCTAGTGCACTAAAATGGGATTCTCACGACCAGCAGCACAAGTAAAACAGAGTATGCACTGTTCTCCAGACTACCTGAGTTTAAGTCTTAATTCTCAAAGGGTGTTCTAAGCAGAGAAAGGTTAAGAAGCATTAAGACAGTAATTTTTCTGAGCTATTTGAACACCATCAGTCATCTGCCATAAATTGAAGCAGACAAACACATGACGGGGATAGCTGTTTGTTCTGACTGCATAGTAGAGATTATTCTAAAGAAGCAACTCTATAAAACATAAAGCCACACCGACAGCCCAAAGTTCCAAGAGCCAGCATAATGGGGTAAAGCCAACTTCTGTAGTCTCTGAGAGAGAAAGGAGGTAGGAAAACCCAGCTAACAAAATAATTAAGAACCCTTAATCCTGGGCTGGAGAGATGGCTCAGCGGTTAAGAGCACTGACTGTTCTTCTGGAGGACCTGAGTTCGATTCCCAGCATCCACATGGCAGCTAACAATTGTCTGTAATTCCAAAATCTGACACCCTTACACAGTTATACATGCAGACAAAACATCAATTCACATAAAAAAAATAAATATTAAAAAAAGAACCCTTAATCCCAACAATGAGAGAACACCAAGTGTACCCAGCTCCAAAAGCAATGAATCCTATGGGAAGGCAGCTGTGTTTAGGAACATACAGACTCCAGGAAATGCAATAGTTTCTCTTTTGGGGAAACCAAGCAAGATTTTTTTGAGCTTACAGCCTCCACTGTTTCTCATTCTGGGTGACCCACACTGACTTTTTTATCCTTGATAGAAAGCAGCTTGGGAGGCCCTGGACAGCTCCTGTGAGAGGGTTGAGGGGAATCAGTCAGATCTCTGAGTCAGTCAGATCTCTGCATCTTTCCATTAAGGGTCAGGATGAAAACCTGGAGTGGCAAAACCGAAGAAACGAAAGCTGTCGTAAGTTCTGTGGCACAGCTTTAAGGTCCGTGAACATTCTATTTTTGACTCTTGACAAGACAGGAGTCAAAAAGTTGAAGCAAGAAAGAGGAGACACCCTTTCCACTATTAGGACGCACAGGAGTCTAACGGCTTTGCCACTTGAACCTTCCTTCCAAGTGGACTGTAAATAAAGCATCCTAAAGCATCTGATGGTGTAACCATCAGTGAAAGCAGACACTCTATCAAAAAGGGGTGAATACAGGGCATATTGTGTTTTCCCCAAGGTCTTGGAGGTCAGGATAATTAAGGCATATTTAGATAACATTAACAGATCTCAAGGGAAGGTGGCAAAAAAAAAGGAGATATTTCAAAAAAGTAAACATGAGAGGGACAATCCCAGTACATCCTTGGGAAACTGTCTGAACGCTAAAAAAGAAAAAAGCTCATAAATAGAAAGAAAATTCATCTGGCTTTCTCTGTTGTATTCAGACCAGGACCACAGCCTGTGGGGCAGAACATCATTTGCCAAGCAGGTTTCTGCCTTTAATTACTCTTGTCTGGAGTGGCCCTCACAGACACACCAAAGGTATGCCTAATTAATGCCCCATGTATTTTTAATCTTATCAAGTTGGCAATCAGAATTAACCATCTCACAAAGGGTATATGTAGATCTAGACAATATATTTTAAAAGTTTGTTTAAATTCCCTATCTCAGAGATTGGGCATTATAGCACATGCCTTTAATCCAGGCATGAGTCTTTAATCCCAGCACTTGGAAAGCACAAACAGGTGAATCTCTGAATCCAAAGCCAACCTGGGCTACAGAGTAAGATCCTGTCTCAAAAACAAAACAACCAAAAATCAAGCCAAGTAATAGAGCATATATAAGGCCCTGGATTCAAACCCCAACACCAGAGAGAGAGAGAGAGAGAGAACACGAAGAAAATGATCCATCTCTCAAAATAGCCAGCAGCATGGCTCCTCTGATTTCCTAGAATGACAGATCAACAAAGCTAGAAAAATATTCAGGATGAGTTGTCTCAGCTCCTATTAATAGATGAATGCCCCAGACCCACGCAGACTGAAGGTCACACAGTAGCATGAATGAAAACTAAGAGTCCATAATAGCCAGCTTTATTTTATGAATTCTAGTTGTAATTTTAAATGAAGATAGTTAAAACAATTTCTGACCAGTTTATTCACAAATCATTCCTTGCTAGTTTGCTACCATAGGTAATTTTTTTTAAGTAGTGAGTCAAGATAATAATATAAAAATTTAATTTCTCCTGAAAAAATGATAGTAACAACTATAATTATACATATGGATATATTATATGCATATAAAATTATATTTTTGCCCTATAGTGCCTAATGTGTTGCCTAAATTTCTCATTTTCTCTACTAAAGCCTAAATTCAAAGCAGTTTGTGTCTTTTAAGAAAATACTCTTTAGAGGGGCTGGAAGTTCTTTAGAACTGACTGTTCTTCCAGAGGCCTTGAGTTCAATTCCCAGCAACTACATGGTGGCTCACAGCCATCTATATTGATATCTGGTACCCTCTTCTGTACACTGTGTACATAATAAACAAATATTTAAAAAAATAAGAATAAAGTAAACCTTTATGGAGGAGGATCCAATAAAGGCTTTGTTCAACTGGACCTCAGCAGCTCCCATTAGTTTTCTCATTTATAAAATAATAGATGGAGTATAACTTCTGATTTTTTTATACAAATTCTCATGATTTGTAAGCTAGCCTTGAAGAACTCTGTACTGGAGGATGACTCTGAACCATAGATCATCCTAAGTGCTAGAATCATAAGCTTGTGCTGCCATGCCCAGATTATACATGTGGTACTGAAAATCAAACCCAGGGCATAGTGTATGCAGGGCAAGCTCTCTACTCTCTACTAGCTGAGCTATACCCCAAGTTCAATGTCTGAGATTCCTCCTAATCTTATACAAGCCATTCTAATCATACACACCCCGTCACACACCTGGCATTAGCAGCTTTCCTTAGCCTCAAAAGGAAATCTCACAATCTTGTATCTTTGATCTAAGGCCAGAATCACATGGCTGAAGCTGCCAAGTTCTTCTGTTTGCTGGGGCTAGATGACCCCCCCCATTCAAACATGTTTTTACCAGATCTTTTTTCTCTGGTTTTCTTCACTGCTTAAGTTTTTAATTCCTTTTTATAAGTTGGAAGTTTAACTGGATGGGATCTTACTCTGAGGCCACCACTCTCTTTACCCCATTTAGCATCAGGCTTTTCTTCAAACTTTTTATCCCCTTGAGCACTGGACTTGACTCCATTATACTTCCTGGTGTTCCTTTTCTCCTCAAACTGTGTATTTTGTATTTTTCCTTTGCTATTTTCATTATAGATCTGTGTAAGAGTAACCACTAGCAACCATTTGACAGTGTCAATACCAGGCTGTCTTGAAATCTCCTCTGCCAAAGTTATTAACCCAAAACAGCCTCAGGCAAATTTTCTGGACAAGGGCATAAAGCAGTCACAGTCTTCACCAAAATATCACAAGAATGATCTTTAGGCCACTAAACTAATATTCTTCTTCTCTGAAACCTCTTGAGTCACACAATCATAATCTACATTGCTCTCAGCATAGCTGCCTTCCTTGCCCCGACTAACATGGCCCATTAACCCTCACTTACAACATTCCACTGCTCTTCTAATCCAAAAACCCTAAGTCCACATTCTGCCAACAAGAAGTATGCAATACCCCAGAGTCCCTGATACCAATTTCTGTCTTAGTCAGTGTTCTGTTGCTGTGAAGAGACATCATGGCCATAGCAGCTCTTATAAAGAAAAGCATTAAATTAAATTGGGGGCTTGCTTATACTTTCAGAGGGTTAGTCCATGATCACCATGGCAGGAAGCATGGCAGTACACAGGCAGAGAAGGAGCTGAGAGTTCTATATCTGGATCCACAGGCAGCAGGAAGAGACTGCTACTGGACCTGGCTTGAGACTTTGAAGCTCCAAAGCCCACCCCAGTGTCACACTTTCTTCAAAAAGGCTTCCTAATTCCTCTCAAGTGGCACCACTCCCTAATGATCAAGCATTCAAATATATGAGTCCATAGGGCCATTCCTATTTAGATCATCATAGTATAGCCCTAGCTTATGAAGTTAAGACCAAGTAAAGAGAGGTCTACATCTGTTCCATTAGCAATACTAAAATTGAGATTCTTTTCTCTTACATATAGAACAACAATATTTCCAACATTCAAATACAGATATGTTCATTTCAAAACACTTTACAAAAGGAGTGACTCTTGGTTGTCGAGTTTTTGTTTTGCTTTTATTTTAATTATATCTAAAAGTCACCAAAGCAGAAACTCTCACTTTGTTCAAGGCACTATAGTGTACAGCTTGCCCAAGGCTTGATTCAAGACCCTTATACCAACAGATGAAAGTACTTCACAATTAAACGTAAAAGATCTCTCCTTATTCTAGATCTGCCTAAGGGTTGAGGTTTGGATATGAAATGTCCCCCATAGGCTAATGCATTTTAGTACTTGGAGGCCAGATGGGGGCACTGTTTTTTGAAGGTTGTGGAATCGCTAGGATGAAGAGCCTCACTGGAGGACATCACCACAGGTGGCCTTGAGGTTTTATAGCCTGGTGTGTACAGTATACAGAAGAGGGTACCAGATCTCATTACAGATGATTGTGAGCCACCATGTGGTTACTGGGAATTGAACTCAGGACCCCTGGAAGAACAGCCAGTGCCTTTAACCTTAGAGCCATCTCTCCAGCCCAATACACAAACTTCTTATTCATTTCTCTCTTCTCATACTGGTCTATTCTATGGTGACATCATATAATATTAAATTCTGCAAGATGATAACATAACATTATTCCTTTTTCTTACAAAAATGAGAATATAGCATCTGACCCCAAATAAGTTCATTCTTACTAATTAATTGAGATAGGACAATTCAAATACGCCTAGTTATTCAGACTTAATATTTTTGTATGTTTTATTTGTTATTATTAACTGGGAGGGGTTGAAGGCAGGGTTTCTCTGTGTAATAGCCCTAGCAGTCCTGAAACTTGCTTTGTAGACCAGGTGGCCTCAAACTCACAGAGATCCAGAGATCCATCTGCCCTTGGGATTAAAAGAATGCACCACCACACCCAGCTTTTTATGCATTTTATATAATGTGGGAAATGATGTATTTTTCTCTTTGAGAATGGAAAATGTAAATTTTGAAACATGATTCCCAGGCTGTGCATGTAACTTAGTGATTAGAATGCTGGTCTAGCATAAAGGAGGCTCTAAGTTTGGTCCCCAGGTCTATAAAGCTAAAAAAATTTTTTTTTAAGTTTCTCTACCTTTTGACTAAAGGAAAAATTAGTAGCAAGTCAATTAGGCCCAAAAGACTTTATATTTAAGCCATACCAATTGTGCTGTTCCAATAGCTAAACTGAGGCCTGATGGATGAAGAGTCCTGAGTAGTTGGTGGTCAGCTGAGGTAGTCACTGGAATGCCTCCTTTCTCCTCCACAAATAATAACTGTTTCTTCCTCCATGTAAAGGAAAGGACGTTCTTGCTTTTCTGCTGTCTGCAGAGCCCACTTTAAAAGGCTATGTGAAAAAGTTAGCCTATATTTGCATATACCTAAGGTTTCTCAACTATGGTGCAAAGGTCTGATTTTAAGTCCATTCAACACGTTCAGGGCAGAAGCTGATGCCAAGCCATAAATTACATATAGTGTTCATTATTTTGGAAAATGTGGATATAACGTGGTGATATAAATTATTTTCCTGCTGGTGGATGCCTTTTTTCTGTGAACACTGTCCAAACCAGCACTGGACCCAGAGACTTTCCAAACTGCAGCTGTTTGCAACTAACTTGAATCATTATAACTGAAAAGGCCTCTTACATGATCTAAACCCAAAGCACAGTGTAGGGCATTGTCCATTCATCAGCATTATAGAGAAACAGGGATTTGTTTTGAAAATAAAGGTCTGCCTAAAACCCCAAGTCATTAAGTCAGAAACTAAATTACAGCCTGATAGTGGTGAAATGGAAGCTTAGTCAGAACTGGAGAAATGGGATCATTAAGGCTTACATTTTCTAACTACCTACATTAACCAAGGTAACCTTAAATTAGAGGCATTTTTCTTCTTTCCAGGAAAACTGTCTCATCCATACAATTAAAGGGTTAGATTAGAGAAATGAATCCCAACCAGAAGAGCAAGTCAGGTTTGCCACACACGCACACCCATCCATACAGCACGTCTACTAAACCAGAAGGCTTCAGAAATATTTTGAAAATACTCCACAGAGGGGTTCTGAAGCTTCTAGAATCTCTATAATCTCTAAGCACCCACATTAATTAATAAGCCCAATGAGGAAAGAGATCTGTAATGTTGAATAAATAAAGCCCTGAAAACAATAAGACTTTATTGATTCCATGGTGGTCTTGTGGTAAGAAAGAATCGCATGTGATCTCCATCTCGGTATACAGCTGGTAGGAAAGCTTCAACAGTAGACTTGTGTTTCACAAATAGTCCTCTATAGAAAGGAAAATGGGCTCTGGTCAGTTTCCATGGTGCTTCTACAAGGCCTCCCTCAAACATTTCTGGGTGTGTGAGTCGCCTATTATCCTTGCAGTCCAGGTCACCCAGCTCACATAGTATCTGCTGCCTAAAGGCAACTGGTAACAGAACAGGACTGCTCAGAGTTCCACTATGTCTTTCTCTCAAACAATAGCTTTAGAAACTGTGACTCTAACATGCAAAGACATATATATCAGTCTAGTTCAGCGGTTCTCAACCTTCCTAATGCTGCAGCCCTTTAATTCACTTCCTCGTGTTGTGGTGACCACCAACCATAAAATTATTTTGTTACTACTTTATAACTGCAATTTTGCTACTGTCATGAGTTGTAATTTATTTTTTTTAAACTTTATTTATTTATTTATTTGCCTTGGTGTTTGCCTGGAACTGGAACTACAGACAGTTGTTAACTGCCATGTGGGTGCTGGGAATCGAACCCGGGTCCTCTGGAAGAGCAGACGATGCTCTTAACTGCTGAGCCATCTCTCCAGCCCCATGAGTTGTAATTTAAATATCTGATATGCAGGACATCAAATATCTGACCCCCAAAGGAGTCTTGATATACAGGTTGAGAATAATTGGTCTAGCTTTTGATTTATTTTTTTTTAAACTTTATTTATTTATTTATAATATAGTCTTTCCTGTGTCTATTTGTTTCAATAATTTTACAGCATATGCATTTTAGGAGGTAATGTTGATAAATATATATTTTAAATTTTTGAACTATATATATTGATGTTAACAAATGAAAATATTAAACTAAATTATACTATAAGATTATTGTTTGGGGCTGGAGAGATGACTCAGCGGTTAAGAGCACCCTCTGCTCTTCCAGAGGACCTGGGTTCGATTTCCAGCACCCACATGGCAGCTAACAACTGTCTGTACTTCCAGTTCCAGGCAAACACCAAGGCAAATAAATAAATAAATAAATAAATAAATAAATAATAAAGTTTAAAAAAAAGATTATTGTTTTATGTAGCCAAATGAGTTAAATAAAAATTAGGTGAACAAAGTTAAAGCTATAATGATTAGATCATTTACTCATGGTAATTAACAAGCCAGGAACATGTCCAAATAAAGAATAATAAAACATGGAACTAAATGTAGCTGTAAGAAATATCTTTTAGCTGCATAATTTCAGTAGACTATTTTTTTAAAGAAGTATTTATGGTGAGATATATGAGATTCATAGCCAGTAGGACTCAGTAACTTAAATATGTTAGCTTGATCTGTGATGACTAGCTTCAGCTGTCAACTTGACTGGGAGGGTGTTTCCAGACAGGATGGGAAGTGAGAAGGCAAGGCTACCCTGAGTGTGGGTGACAGCATTTCATCAGTTGGGATTCTAAAACTTGATAGAAGGCAAAAAGAGGCAAGCAAGCTAGAACTCGGGCTGACACTGTCTTCTGATCCACCTAGATGTGAACAAACAACCTTCCACTGCTAAGGACAGAGCTGTTCCTCGAACTGGGCACCAAAATAACTTTTTTTCTCCTTCAAGTTGTTTCTTATCTGGCATTTGGGCAAAGGAAGGAGGGAAGCAAGTAATGCATCCTCCAAAGTGAATCTAGAGAGTCAATACAGTCCAAATGAAAACGATGGGCCACGAAATTAATTCAAAGACTCATAGGAAGTACGCCATACTGAGCTGTGAGAAACCTACCCAAACCCATCCCAAACCTGTCTCTACTAATATAGTTACTTAAGTCCTGCATAAAATGCAAGGAAATGCTTTTCATGAAAAAGCAGAACAAAAGACTAGGCAGGGGATCCCCCAAAAAGAAGAATTTCAAAACCTACAATGCTAATTGGCAATTGAAGGCCAGCAGATATAGAATATAGAATATATATAGAGAGAATATTGACTTGAGTGAAGGACTTATCTGTCACATGGACCTAGAATTAGTCCCTATGTATAAAATCAGGAGGGGGCACAGACTAAAAAACCTTTCTCTGTTAAAAGAAGTCACACAAAGCATCCCACTCACCTTGAGCTACAACCACTGGTGAGAAATTAGAGATTTAAGACTGATCACTGTACAAGAAAGACTTCTAATGTACTCTCAATTAAAATCCTGAAAACTAAGAAACCATGTAGGCCTTGACAAATATAATAAAACATGAGACTGTATCATAAGAACATACAAACCCTCTCCAACATAGGATACAGGAGTTCCCTGTGTAAAAGAGAGTTAGCAGGGGGCTGGGGAGATGACTCAGAGGTTAAGAGCACTGGCTGTTCTTCTAGAGGTCCTGGGTTCAATTCCCAGCAACCACACAGTGGCTTACAACCACCTATAATGAGATCTGGTACCCTCTTCTATACACTATATACATAATAAGTAAATAATATTTAAAAGCTAGCAGATTAAGACCGAAGGGAGAATTAACACGACTGAAAATAGTTAATATGGCATTAAGACTGTTAATGCTTTTAGAACTCAGCAGTGTGTGCCTATAACCCAGTGCTGGGAGCAGGAGGCAGCAAAATTACAAGTTTGAGGTTGGCCTGAGCTATATGTAGTGAGGCTCTGCCTCATAAAACAAAACAACAGTTGAGCAGAGTGACTGTCTTAGGGTTACTATTATTGTGGTAAGACAGCATGACCAAAAGCAACTTGGGGAAGAAAGGACTTATTTCACTCATAGTTCTACATAACATAATGACAGTGGAAACTCAAGCAGGACAGGAACTTGAGGGAGGAATTGAGGCAGAGGCCATGAAGGAGTGATGCTTACTTTAAGGCTTGTTCAATATGGCTTTCTGTATAACTTAGAACCACTAGCCCCAGGATAGCACCACCCGCAATAGGCTGGGCCTTCCTGCATCAATAATAAGAAAATGCTCTACAGCTAGACCATAAGAATGCACACACACCTGGATGCTGGAGTCTCAATGAATAAGAGAATTAGCAGATCCTCTCTGATAACTCTACCTTGTGACAAGTTGACATAAAACTTGACTAGCCAACACAGTAGTCCCTGCCATTAATCTCAGCACTTAGGAGGCAAAGGAAGCCAGTCTCTATGAAATCAAGGCCAGCCTGGCCTGCATATCGAGTACCAGGCCAGTCAGAGCTGCATAGTGACATCCTGTATCTCAAGATCAGCAGCTAAAGGTGCCTACTTCCAGATATGTAATCCTAGCACTTGAGAGGAAAGACAGGGGATCCCAAGAACAAGTTGGTTGCTTTGATTAACGGAGACTGCAAACTCAGGAGTCACTCAGAGATGCTTCGGTGTATAAGGTGGGTAGCAATAGAGGCAGGATCTGGATGTCAACCTCCAGCCTCCACATACACCTGTGCACACCCACACTCATGCTTTCACATATACAAATACACACACGTCACAGACATATATACACAGAAAGAAAGGAACATTTGCCATGAGTAAAAATCAGAAGTACTAGCTGTTGGTGTCTAAGTCTTAAGTATTTACTATGCATCCCCTTCCAACATTCCTTCCTCCTCTTACCTACACTAAGGAAGTTGCATAATGCATTTAAAAGGGCACTACAGCAAATGGCATTGCTCTGGGATTCTAAGGGCACAGCAAGGGCTTTCTCTAGAACCAGAAGACACTGAGTCAGGTCTCCAAGCCAAGTTAAAGGCTCTCTTCCACCCTTTCAAGGATCTACACCTACTAGATCGAAAATTCTACTTCCATGGACTAAATTGTTGCACTGGTTCCCTATCATTGTAAACACTTTTGTGTGAAACATGGATACATTTTTCAAGTTGTAAGAGCACACTGGGATTGCTGTTTGGATTTTCCCCTTGTTACTCATTTACCATTAAAAGACTTGAATTGGATACTATTGCAAATTCTGCAAAGATAATCTGGGAGCTAAGCATTTAAAGGCATTTTAAAATTCCCAGATGCCGAAAAGAGAAATCCATTAATGTTGTTTGTTCTAGAGTTTGCTGGCTACGGGTACCATCCCTATTGTTTTACAGGAACACACTTGCCCTAAAATTGATCAGTGGCAGAACAGAAATGGCAAACCATTTATCTCAGCCTTTCATTGCTTCAGCGATTCTCTGGAAGCAGAAGAAGTGGAATGTCTTGTGTGCTTATTACACAGAGGCAATATGTCAGATCATTTCCCCAGCTGTGGAACAGATTGCAAAGCTCACTTCAAAATTACCCAATGCATATTTAAATTGATTAATTGGAATGCTCCTAGCATTGTTTTAGAGAAACAAAAACAGTAATCTTAGTGGCATTTCTATGGATAAGTTTAATTCATGTAACAGTCACTTCCGCCCTCCTTTTCTATTCTCTTCTCGGTTATGCATCACCAAAAAGCCATTTGTGACTATTATAATAAACACACAAAGCTCACGTGGCACAATCAAAAAATGATCAGCTTTCTCTGCTGCTGCTTGATGATGTTAATTTTATGTGCCAACTTGACTGGATGACGGATACTCAGGTTGCTGGTAGAACACTCTGGATGTGACTGTGAAGGTATGGCTGTGAAGGTATTTCTAGATATTAGCACATGTATTAGGTACAGCAAATAAAAAGCATCCGGAGCAAAGCACCATTCACATGCTATAGGCTTCAACTGAACTAAAAGGCAAACAACAGCAAATTCTCCTCCTACAGTGGAGACACCCATCTTCTCCTGCCTCAGACATTGGAGAACTTGGGTGTTGGGCCTTTAGACAGGACCTGAATAACACTATTGGCTGCATAGTCCTGCACTTGCTGTCCTAGATCAGGGGTCTTCTCAGCAACAATAACTGTGTAAGCCATTGCCCAGAATAAATCTCCCCATACAAACCATAGGTATACCATCAGTTCTGATTCCCTCAAAAGCTCAAATTATATGTGGTATGTTCTTTACTTGTCTTTGAATTAGATTCAGGACAGATGTCATGACTTTTCTGTCAACAGTGACTCTTCAAATCATTCCAAGTCAAAGTGTCAATCACATTTTTGTTGCCAATATGCTCAATCTAAATCAGTCACCACACTTTCTTTTTAAATATTTATTTTTATTTTATGTGAATTGGTGTTTTGCCTGCATATATAAGTGTGAAGGGTGTCAGATCTTGGGATTATAGACAGTTGTTAGCTGGCATGTGGATGCTGGGAATCGAACTCAGGTCTTCTGGAAGATTATATATATATATGTATATATATATATATATATATATACATAAAGATGATGGAGCAATCAACAAGTTCTCTCTTAACTAACACAGATGCAATGATCCAAGAAAGGCTGTTATCTGTATGAGTTTTAAAGACTGAACCTAGACCCTCACATATTCAAAGCATATATTCTACCACTAAGAGTTACAGTACCAGCCCTTGGTGGGCTTTTTATAGCTTCTCTATGAAGTAAGATATTGGTGGTGGAGATAGAGTGGTAAAACAGGGAACCTACTCCATCTCCATCGGTAGGGGTGTGTCACCAGCACAACCCTTTTAGGTTGATAGACACTTACTGCACTTTTCTACATTTACACTACTGTAGTATAGGTGGCCCCCTTAACCATGACTTGAGATAACCCCAGGCCAGCTTACCATCCTTCATGTTCTACCTTTGAGAGCATCCTTGTGCTCTGGTCTATCAAACCATGGAACAATGTGCTTTCTCTCTATTGCTTTGCCATCATGGGAGCCAGCACACTGGCTCTTGTTAACCTGCTCAGGCATAAACTGATATAGGAATGTCTTTCTGTATGCCGTGAATATCATTCTTTAAATAAAGGAACTGTTTTGGCCCATGGCAGGCACCATAGGAGTAGGTGCAGTGTGTGGGACGGGGAGCAGAATCAGAGCATATATAGGAGGAGGGCAGAGTCAGATGAGATCCATTCAGCTGCCCGAGAAGCAACATGTAAGGCAACACAGGTGAGCCATGGGCCACGGGGCAAAACAGATGAATGGAAATGGGCTGAATTAAGATGAAAGAGCTAGCTAGCAATATGCCTAAGCCTTAGGCCAAACAGCATGAAATTAATATAAGCATCTGAGTCATTTCTCGGCGGCTAAGCAAAGTGGGCAGGTCTGGATCATGGGGCAAGGCAGTCTGGGACTGCAGGTCTGTGGGTCTGGACCCCTGCTGGATGGACCAGAAACCTCATGCCACAATAAACCCTTGATCCACTATTGCTGTGGAATAATCCTTCTGTACACTGTAAAAATGTGTGGCTCTCATTGTTAATAAAAAGCTGAATGGCCAATAGCTAGGCAGGATTTTCAGGGCAGAGAAAATACTATGAAAGAGTATGAGGAGTCACAAACCAGATCAGAAAAGGCAACACAGGAAGTCATAGATGAGGTAAATGAGCCTTGGGGCAGCACATAGATTAATAGAAATGGGTTAAGCTGTAAGAGCTAGCTGGAGACAATCCTAAGCTATTGCCCTGTCCTTTACAATTAAAAATAAGTCTCTGAGTGGTTACTTGGGAGCAGCTGCCAGAACACAGAGAAACTACACACTAAGCCTCTCAGTATGGAGAGCACACAGCAAACACTCCAAGTGATCAACATAATCTCTTTACACTTAATGAAGGAAGTACCTCTCCTCCCTTTCCTATGGTGCCAGAATATAGGAGGAAAACTTGAGTTCTCTGCCTCTCTAAAAACCACCTCCTAATGATCAGTGGCCTCTCTAACCTTATCAGATAGAAGTGGGCAATGAACTGGCTGATTTCTGAATGATGCTTAATTCATGTCTTTGTGCTGTGAAGTCTATCTTGGGCTACAGCCAACAAAAACACTATAAAAAGATTCCATTCTAACATTGAGCTGCATGTGTAATAACATTACTATCATTTGGTTCATTGTCTTTTCTCAGTTAATTGGTTTTTTTATTTTTTTGGCTATAAAGTTCATGAAAACAACATACAAATAGTTTGAGCATCCATAATCCCAAATGCTTCAAAACTCTGAATATTAACATAATATCACAAGTGGAAAATTCCATTTCTTACTTTACATGAAAGGTTGCAGATGTATTAAAAATGCCATATAAAAATACCTTCAGGGGCTGGAGAGATGGCTCAGCGGTTAAGAGCACTGGCTGCTCTTCCAAAAATACCTTCAAACTACATAAGTCTAGCATTTGTCTCTAGTGAACTTTATGTTTAGATTGGGTTCCATCCCTAAGATATTGGCTAGTTGTTTTTTACCTGTCATCATTATGAATTTGAATATTTAAAGATCTGAAACATGTCTTGCCCTGTTCTTCCCAGAGAAAGGATATTCCACTTGTACCTATGAAAGTCCTACATTCCAACTCTGAGGAAAAGGCATGCTCAAGAGCTAGGTGTACTGAAGTGGGTTGGCAGTTTAGTTGGAATCACAGAAGAGCAGAATTCAGAGTCAGAAGCCCCTCCCTCTGTTCCTTACTCCACACTGAAGTCCTGTTTTCATTCTCCTGGCCAGGTTCTCACTCTTCTACAACATGTAGTTATAGAGAGTTAGCTTAGATTTCTCTTCCCTGTCACCTGTCATATCCAGTCAGTCACTGAGTCCTATTGACTCTATTTATACATCTCTCCAACTAGCCCCTCCTCCCATACCCTCTGCTTTTGCTTTCATTCATAGCCTCGCTAATTTTAACCCACGCTTTTTTAAGACAGGAAGGTTGAGTATACCTATAACCCAATAAGAAACCATCAGCAGAAAAGCACAGTTGGAAATGTCAGCGAGGGAAGAGAAGCCATGAGGCAGAATAACAGAAGAAAAGATGGAAATTTAGGGGAAAGGAGACAGCTCTGAAGGGAAAGTAAAACTTCACCATCTGGGATACCTGTCTGGTAATTCTTCAACTTGTTAATACAAACTTTCCTTCTTTTCTGACATAGGCTGAGGTTCGATGGTGATGTTTTAATACCAAATCACAACTATTTCCACATTTCCTTCTCCTCTCATCTGAGCACAGCATTAGCCGGACCAACAGGTGACGGTGACAGAGCACATCAGAATCCCTAATTCTAAACTAACAAAGATGATTTCTTTAAGGCAGAGTGAACAGATTACAGACCTTAGGTGTTATCAGATAGCACTAATCAAGCAGATTAAATGACAAATCCCAAAGCATCAGGTTAAAATGCATTAATTGACAAAATTAAAGCTATTACTGGTTGGGCTGGAGAGATGGCTCAGAGGTTAAGAGCACTGACTGATCTTCCAGAGGTCCTGAGTTCAATTCCCAGCAACTACATGTGGCTCATAACCATCTATGATGACATCTGGTACCCTCTTCTGTATACTATGTACATAATAAGTAAATAAATAAATCTTTTTTTAAAAAAAAAAGATATTACTGGTGTATTTTTCTCAGACTCAATAAGAAATACTTTTATAAAGCAATGACTCTCAACCCTATCAGAATAATTTTCATTTTTATAACAAATATTTTGTAAGGTACTTCTTTACTGTCTGGAAATGAAATTAATAGAAAATATAGTCAAACATTTATACATATATACATGCTCTCAAAATACAAATATAGCATCTTAACTATAATATCAAGGTATATAAAAGTAAGTAAATTGTAATACAGTGATTATTAGTTTCTTGTCTTATTGCTATGACAAAATCAAATTAAGGAAGGAAGAGTTTATTTTTAGTCAAGGTTGACAATGCAGTCCATATGGCTGGAAAGGCATGATCACAGGGGCATGAGGTGTATTGTCACAATGTCACATGGCTTCTGCAATCAGGAAGCAGAGGGAAATGGATGCTGGTGCTCAGCTGATTTCTCCTTTTTTTCCCCTTTATCCAGGACTCTAGTGTGAATGGTGCCACCCATATTGACAACATAAACACCTGCACACACCTACCGAGACACACCTGGAGGCATGTCTTCTGGCGGTTCCAAATCCAGTCATGTTAACAAGGAAGATGAACCATCACATTGTGTGCCTTTTAATTCATAACTGTATTCAAGGAGAAACATTAAAAGAAAATTTCTTAGCCCTAAAGGAGATATTGCACACTAGAGCAGTAGTTTTCAACTACTCATGACCCTTTCACAGGGGTCTCCTAAGACCAACAGAAAAGACAGACATTTATTACAATTCATAACAGTAGCAAAATTACAGTTGAAAAGTAGCAACAAAAATAATTTTATGGTTGGAAGTCATCACAACATGGGGACCTGTATTAAAGGGTTACAGCATTAGGAAGGTTGAAAATCACTGATCTAGAGATTTGTGTTTAGAGAGCACTGAGGAGTATGCTAATTTGTCATCAATAGGTGTCTAGTGACTGTGATTATCACCACAAATGATTCCTCAAATTTCTAAAAATTATAAAAAAGAATGTTTAAACATCATGATTATTGGGAGGCACTGATTATCGTGGAAACACATTAACTGTTGTGGTTGTTTCTAAGTATCAAATCAATGCCAGGTGGTTGAGTTCCATGCTTAGAATAGATAAGATGAAATATACAAACATATGAAGACTTTATAAATTCTTTTCATAATTAGAATATATTTCAGAAGCTCCAAATATGCACGCCATCATCATCTATAGACCAAGCAGCATCTTGTACTCTTAGGGAAGTAGTATGTCATGTTAAAAGTTGTATGCATCCTTGATGAAGGTGCTAAACTTCTCTGGATGACAGCTCTATTTCTTCTGTTTAAAGAGGGTAAGGGTGATGGTTGCCTCTTTAGGAATATGTAGCTTTTTTTTAACTTTGTGAATAAGTGCTTTACCTGAATAAACATATATCTGTGTACCACATGCATGCCTGGTGCCCACAGAAAACAGAAGAGGGCATTGGATCCTCCTGGAATCAGAGTTACAGATGATTGTGAGCTGCCACGTGGGTGTCGGGAATCAAACCCAGATCTTCTGAAAGAGCAGCCAGTGCTATTAACTGCTATTTCTCCAGCACCTGAAGATATTTCTTTTTTTTCTTTTTTTTAAACTTTCTATTTATTTATTTGCCTTGATGTTTACTTGGAACTGGAACTACAGACAGTTGTGAGCTGCCATGTGGGTGCTGGGAATTGAACTCAGTACCTCTGGAAGAGCAGTCAGTGTTCTTAACCGCTGAACCATCTCTCCAGCCCCCTCCAGCACCTGAAGATATTTCTTAATGCATATAAAGTACCTCAATAAATGGTAAATAATTGTGCTATGACAAAATTATTTATCTAAGTTTTACATGACCTCTCAAGGTTAAATTCAATTTTTTTAATGCCACATATCAGAATAAAACATTTTATAACTAGTAAGAAAAATATTAAAACACTAGGACCTTAGGTCCACTACTATCCTATTGAACTCATATATAAATTCATTTTAAGTGAACAAAATCTTGAAGATAAAAATTTTGAAGGGTAGAAACATTAAGGAATGAACTTTCAAAGGACAGGCAGGCCCCAATGAAGTAGAGGTTCAAAGGCAAGAAATAAAATTATGTCTATGATTTCAGACAAAAACTGTCCTAAAATGCTGTCATTATCCTCTTTATATAGAGCTGTGATTCAGAGAAGTTAGCACCTTCATCAGGGATGCACACTACTTTCTAACTACTACAGGGTGCTGAATGACCTGTAGATGATTGCATTCACATAGTCGGAGCTCTCTGAGATAAAGCATAATTCTGAAAAGCCATTATAAAGTATCTGTGTTTTTGTAATTCAGTTTACATGCATTTAATATGTGGAACTCAACCGTCCAGTATTAATGTGATGATTAAAACAACAGCAACTACTACTACATTTAAAGGGACTTAACGAGGCTGAAGGCTATCCAATCTTGAGTGATTGGCAGATTCACAAAGCTTGCTCTTTCTATACCCTACCTTACTCTTTCACCCATCAATATTCATGTGCCTTGAGGTCCCCTTCGTCTTCTGACAGCCAGCTCAAGCAGTTCCCACCCAGTATAATGGAAGTCCTAGGGTGTCAGCTTCTAGTAGCTGGGTGCCTTCATAAGTACTCTACATTGTCTTTAATGCTGGGTTGAGTTTCACTGGAAATCTAGCTAAGATTTGCAATCTACTTGGCAGCCATTGCCACCCTATTGAATTTATATATAAATTTGTCTCGGGTATACAAAATCCCCATTACTTTGAGAACCGGAAAGATGTAAAATTTGATGCCTATTCTCAAAGATTGGATCGTGGCAATGAGCACTTTGGTATTCATCTGTAGAAAAGAATGATTAAAATCGAGATGAATTCTGAAGTGCTCTTCCAACTTTAATATCTTGTGACTCTATTACTTCTACATCCTAGACTCACTGAGAAATTAACACGGTGCAGTGAAACAAGGTGACTGATGCAGTCTGCACAGGGCTATGTGCTCGTGGCCAAGGGTATTTCTTAGACTACTGAGCTAAAAATGCAACGGCATCTGTAACCTATACAAGTGTGTTCTAATTGATGGGAGGGGAAAAATGTCAGTCCAAAGTGCCAGCCATTCCTCTGTGGCAGAAAGAGAATGTGTGGGGTCAGTGAAGCATCAAGTTACAAACTAAATTAAAGGTCTGCAGAATGGTGGTAGGGTCTAATCATCCACAGTCTGAGGCTACCAGAACTGGATCCACTATTAATTTCAAGACTTGCTCTAAGACTATGCACACAGCAGGCCAGAAGCTTCAAGCATCTTTTTCCTTGTTTTTCTTTAAGAACTTTTAGTTCCAAATAAACCATTATGGAATTATTTTCTTGAAAGACCTTATTTCTGTCAAATTAAAATTTCCATGAAAAGTGATCAAAACCTAATGCTTAAATGTCTTACCACAGAGAAAAATATTGTGGGTTTTGGTTCATATTAAAAACATGTGTTACATATATAATTATGGAAGTCTCAGATCTAATGTGTACAACATACACAAAACCTTTGGGAAATAATTTCTGCATCTCCAACAGAATTCGTAGCATAATACTATGCTCTGTCTATAACCATGCCATCAAAGGAGCACTTTGCAAAGGTCAGCTAGCAATGGGCATTTCCGCATGTGCTATAATCAGACCTCAAACAAGGATCTACAGGAATAAAGTGAGGTCAGTTTTACAATGTACAGTATTTTCAGGAGTTGGCTGGGCTGAACCATGTGCATCTGCACTATTTTTCCTTAGGGAAAGTTAATTTTAGAAAGGAGAAAAATTTTGCCAGGAAAACAATCACATTGGCTCAATAACTAGACAGCATCATTTCTCAAATGTTCAGAAGGCTTTATGGCTTCACAGTCTCTAGTTTGTCTTAAACATTCTTGAGTGCTGGTACCAAGTATCATCCTTATTTCACCACCTATCATTCCATAAAAAGAAATGAGTATTGTAATAGTGTATCTATGTGACAGCCCTTCCCTCAGCTTTGCAGTAGACACAAATAATCTCTATTATCTCTGATAGTTAGCCTCTGATGGCTTCACAGGTACTTAAAATGGCTCAGGTACAAATAAGGATACATAAAAATTAGGAGATGCACAACTGTGACAACAAGCGAAGGTTATAGGATAGACAGAGCAGAAGACCTGGGCCCACATACTTGGGAACATCAACAGGATTTGGATTCTTTTAAATGATCCTTCCTTCTTTTGTTGCTGTCGATTGGTCCCTCTGAGTCTTTTGCCTTTAAGTAAGCAACAAGTGAAGGCCAAAAGCCTGCCTTCCATCCTTGACAAAAACCAAAGGGCAGTCAGAGGAAGATTTTCAGATTCCCTGCATGATAGACCTCCGCCCTTCCCAGTCACGGAGTATTTATAAAGAAATGCTTACATTTCCAAAATGTGACATTTTAAATCTGGTCTCTTAGAAGTATAGCATTTTCCCCTAGTACTATATCTGAGTTTTAAAATAGCACTAACCCTCCCTTCCCCAAACCACCATCCCAGAAGCGATAGCACCACATCAAACCATCACCTCTGGAGAACGGGGCTTTCTCCCACATGGATCTTAAACTTTCAAGATAACTGATGACGTACTCACCTCTGACAGGATTTTTAGATATAATGCACTTATACATACACAACAGCCTCTTCCTCCCCTGCTCCTTCCTCCCCCTCTTGCTCCAGATCTGAATCAAGATTGTAGGATGGGGCCTGAGTTTTTTTCAAGGTCTTGGATAAGAGATATTGCTTCAAGGTCGAATAAACTTGTAGCAGTTGTAGCCTTGAAAACATTGTAAACTTATCAGTGTTTGAACTGGGAAAGCGGGTAGAGGAGAAGCTGAGCAATCCCAACCTGATACTCAGTGGGGACACAAAAATAAGGTGGTACATTGCAATGACCTGATTGTGGAGTTGACATTCTTTCCAAAGTTAGGACAGTAATGCAAGGTGAAGGTAGGCTCTGGGAGATGAGGAATTGCAGTATTTCAGATGCCCACTCATTTCCAGACCTTAGAGGCAATTAGTGCATCTGTGTATCACACACCTGGAGAGGGTGGAAGATCTCATGCCACCCACTCGCCCTCAGCACCCAGTGGCTGAGGCACGAGACTCCTGGAGCGGTCCTGGGAAAGAAGTGAAAGTGAGGGGTGAAAGGTAGAGAGGAGCCAAAGGTCCCGCGGGCCGCGGAGCAGAATCCCAGAACGCGCAGTATAGGAGTCCTTGCCAGTCACTCAGCCCAAGGCGTCAGTTTGGCGCCGAGGACCCCCGGGAAGGGCAGAGGAAGGTGAAGAAGTGGCAACCCCAGGGAGGAAAGAACGCATCCCAATGGCTGATCTCGTAGCTTCTGGGCTACACCGAGCCACTCCTTACCTTAAGGTCTGAGCTACAGCCTGAGACTCCCGGAGGGACAGGGCTCGGCTGTCAGTGCCTCCAGCCAATGGCTTCTGTCACCAAAGGCTTTCCGATCTTCTGGTTTCTATCCCAGGGCTTGCTACTGTGGCCTCCCTTACACCTCGCTACCCTGGACGCGGGCAACCGTGCCAGAGCCGCTCCCCCGCTGTTTATTCCGAGAGCCAGGCCCCTCTCCACTGCCTCCCCGCCTCCAGCGGGCGCGCACACCTCCCCCGGAGGCGCACTTAGCTAACAGGCATCGTGAGTGGTCCAGGAAATCCGGAAGCGGAGCAACTTAAGAAAATTCATTTAAAATCTTTCATTCTTGCGACTAGGTTCAAGGAACTATTTATCTCCATCTCTCTCCTCCACTGAGCGTCTTCACCCCATTTCCCAAGGCTTGGTATTCTCGTAAGCACTGTTGTGAGATTCCCCTGCTAGGCACCTACATTTTTCCAAAATAAACCTATCGTTGTTTTTAATATGTAGACACACTCCCACCCCCACCTTTAAACTGGGAGTTCGACCGGGTCTCGGGAGGGATGTATTCAACTGTACAAGTCAGGGCAAGTCTCCATAGTCGGTAGTATAGATAGATGCATGCCACCTGTCAGGGCCGAGAGCACAGGCTGGAGCCCTAAATTACTCTCTGGCTTTGATTACTGAGTCTGTCCTATCCTCCTCTGACTCAGAAAAGACCCAGTTCTGAGGCTCCAATTCCAGGGAAAAGCAGATGGCTATATTCAATGAAGAGAGTTCTAATGGAGGACGAACTTGCAATGAGTACAGCCTACTTAATAATACAGCGGATGAGAAAGAATAGGAGGCAGTCCGAGAAACATCACCTCTCACTAAGAGAGCCGAAAATGACGTAATCCCAGCAGAAAAGTGGAAGGCGAGCTGTCAAATGGTATTCTAGCCATTTATTCACCTATGACTATAATGCATATTTATGGAATAAATTATTATAGTCATATTGCAACTCAAAAGCTGACCAGAATTAACTTGGTAACCAGTGTATTGCCACACTCTAGAAAAGACAAATATCCGGGGCTGGAGAGATGGCTCAGAGGTTAAGAGCACTGCCTTCCAGTGCTGTTCTTCCAGAGGACCTGAGTTCAATTCCCAGCAAAACCACATGGTGGCTCACAACCATCTATGATGAGGTCTGGTGCCCTCTTCTGCAAAACTGTATGCATAATAAATAAATAAATCTTTAAAAAAAAAAAAAAAAAAAAAAAAAA